>JAEQML010068945.1:0-17869 GCA_016904865.1 Pissodes strobi | reverse complement strand
AGTCGACTTCTATCTGTTACATATTCGTGCTAAATTGTTATGTAACAGTTTCCCCACTTTCGTCCAAAAAAAAAATAACATTTTTTTTTCTTTTTAAATATACAATCTTTTCCTTAAACCATAAACTATATATACAACGTATTTTACTAAACTATGATACATATACAATCTATTCGTCGCCACTAATATCTTTTAAGTCCTTGATATGCCAGACTCCCTTTGAATTTCCTAACTCATCCTTCAATTCGTAGGTCCATGGAGACACACGTTTGCTAATGAGAAACGGACCGAGATACTCCGGTGCTAACTTCCTAGCGAAAAATTTACTGGCATCCGAGAGAGCATAATTCTTCCTATAGACAATCTGATTGGGAAGATATTCCACATGACGACAACGAAGATTATAACGCTCGACACTCTGCTTCCCTGCAGCCTCGAGACGCAATCTAACATCTTCAAACACTTTACCCATTACTTCACCACGACGTTCTGCACTTATGTCGGTTCGTCCATCCACTTCTGGGATATCCTTCTTTCTATGCTCATCACCCGACATAATCATCCTCCGTCCAAAATTCACAAAGTAAGGGCTAAGTTTCGTAGTCTCATGAACAGATGTACGAATAGCACAAGCTATCTTATCCAAGTTCGCATCCCAATCACGGTGATTGTCAGAAATATACATACGTAACATCGTCTTCAGTGTTCGATTCACTCTCTCGGTCGGATTTGCACGTGGATGGTAGTTCGCATTGAACTTCAGTCGTACTTTGTACCTCTCAGCTAGTTTTAGGAATGGTCGACCCCGATATTGCGGTCCATTATCGCACAAAATGGTAGAAGGGACTCCAAACAATAGGAAAACATTTTGTTCTATGAAACGAACAACAGCTTCCGACGTGGCCTTGCGAAGAGGACAAAGGAGTGAAAATTTGCTGTGATAGTCTGTCACTACCAACAAGAAAGTATAGCCATGCTTTGACCTAGGCAAAGGTCCAATGAGATCGGTGGAGATAACTTCCCAGGGACGTTGAGGTTTAGTATGAGTAACCATTTTTGCTTTCGGTGGTCCGGGTGGTACTTTATGACGGATACAAGTGTCGCAACGGCCAACGAATCTGGCAATATCGTTTCTCATTTTTTGCCAATAGAATCGTTCCGCTACCCATGAAAAAGTCTTGTAAACACCCATGTGTCCCGATGTAGGTGGTTCATGAGCACCAGCTATTATCATCCTCCTATCCTCCTTAGGAACTACTTTCTTCCAATTGTCTACTTCCGGTCTTTACTCTGGATAGTCACATTTTACAAATTTCCACATCTTACTATAGCTTATTCTCCAACCAGAAAACTTCAAAGGATTACCTTTGACTCTCTCCATCATTCTCAAGTACCATTTATCTCTTACTGGCGTCGGCGGTTGATTGGTGTCTACAGCATCCAATTGCGGCACAGCCCTGGACAACATGTCTGGAACAACATGTTCCTTTCCTTTCCGGTGAATAAGGGTGAAATCATACTGTTGAAGCTGAACTTGCCATCTCGCTAGTCTTCCAGTAGGTTGTTTCATGTTCTGCAACCATACCAACGAATAGTGATCCGTGATTATTGAGAATGGAACCAAGTCTAAGTAGGGTCTTAGCTTATTGACTGACCATAGAACTGCAAGACATTCTCTTTCAGTGGTCGAGTAATTTTGCTCTTGCTTAGTTAAGCTGCGGCTAAGATAGCTTATAACTCGTTCCGTACCATCCGGTTGTGGTTGAGTTAAAACCGCTCCTATGCCATACCCAGAACTATCACATTGTACTACGAACGCTAGCGAGTAATCAGGACAGCTCAATACTGGTGCTTCAACTAGACATTCCATAATCTTCCTAAACGCTGTCTCACACTGCTGTGTCCATTCGAACTTCCTAGACTTCCGCAATAGGTCAGTGATCGGTGCTACAATCGTAGAGAAGTCTTTGATAAACCTCCTATACCAAGAGAATGTACCCACAATACGTCTCACTTCTTTAACATTCCGAGGACCTGGGACTTCCAACATGGCTTTGACTTTATCCGAATCCATATGCAAACCATGCTTATCCACAACGTATCCTAAATACTTCAGCTGTGGCCTACAGAACTGACACTTTTCTCTACTTATCGTGAGGTTCGCCTCACGAAGTCTCTTAAATACTTCTTCAAGGACCTTTAGGTGAATTCCAAAGTCTGACGTCACGATGACAATGTCATCCAAATAGACAAACACATGTGGGTGGTTCTAAGTCTGCACCCAGAACATTGTCGATGAGCCGCTGCCAGGTGGCAGGTGCGTTATGGAGACCAAAGGGCAAACGATTAAACTGGAACAGTCCTCTGTTTGGTGCAGTGAAAGCGGTATACGGTTTAGATGACTCCGCAACAGGTACTTGCCAATAGGCTGACTTAATATCTAGGCTGGAAAGATATTTTGCGTCTCGCAATTTATCCAAGGTATCGCTAACCTGTGGCAATGGATAGCTATCCCTCTCACAGACGGAATTAAGTTTCCTGTAGTCCACGCATAGCCTTTGTGAACCGTCCTTTTTCTTGACCATGACGATAGGGGATGACCATGGGCTCTTAGATGGCTCGATGACTCCAAGCTTTACCATCTCATCCAATTGCTTGTCTATATGTTGCTGCATGACTGGTGATACACGATAGTAGCGTTGCTTAATAGGTCTTGACTTTGTAACTATAACGTGTTCTGCTTTATCCGTGCAACCCAGCTGATCACCCATAAGATCGAAATTTCTGTCCAGCAACTCCTTCAGCTGTCTATCTTCTTCAGTAGTCAACACAGTTCCCTTCGGTATTTCAACCGTAGCAACTTCCGGCAGGTCTGAAAAGAACCATTCATTATGCCTCAGATCTGGGACTACACCCATGGAACGCCAAAAATCTGCACCCAAGATCAAAGTGTGCGGTAGGTCTGGAATAACAAGAGTTTTGATAAGACGAACTCGATCTCTCACTTTTATAGGGACCTCACATGCTCCAATACTACTGCATCGTTGTCCATTTGCCACCCTACAAGTTGGAGTCTCACTCTTGTCAAGTGAAAGCACTAAGTCCATCATCAACTTCCAACCAGGTCCGCCAAGGATGGTGCGAGATGCTCCTGAATCCAAAAGACCAAGGATTTCCTTGCCCAATATGTCCACTCTGAGATAAGGTCTTTCATCGTTCTGCGCGTGCTCCAACACAAAGTCCAATATCGGTTTTAAAATCTACAATCATCGTCGGCGCCCGCTAAATCAGTACCTTGATCTAGGAGCGCCTTCCGGCGTTTCCCGACTTGCAATTCGGACAACTCTTCACTGTGACCCCTTCCTTCTTACATCGGAAACAAAACTTCGGCTTTGGTAACACACAACCAATAGCCCTGTGACCAGGTTTCTTACAGCGGAAACATACCACTTCCTCTGTTACTGGAGGTGTTGCTTCAGTCTCCTTCACTTTGCAGGTAGCTACATCTGGTTCCTCATGAACGTACGCCAGATCAGGCTCCAACAAATTCCCACGCCTTGGAGGCTGAGCATAGTTCTCTACAGACTCTCTTCTCGCTTCCAAGCGTCTACATACAGTACGGAGTTGACCTACAGATGTAATATCCACCAAAGCTAACTGACTCTGATAAAATGGAGCTAAATTCCCTACCAAAATTTTCAATTTTGCCTCCTCCGAAATAGGACAGGTAAGTCTTTTGAAATACCCTGACATTACTGCCAAGTATATGCCGATGCTCTCATCTTGTCCTTGCGTTCTTTTACGTATTTCCTCAAATAATTTCTCGTTATAGTTGCAAGGCTGGAACTCCTCCCGCAACAGTTCGACGAACTCATCCCACGTAGAAACTTCGTCTCGATAAGCTATGTAGAATTGGTATGCCTTACCAATGAACAAGTCGATACCACACTCGAGAAGCACTTCTTTCGGGACATGTCTTGCAACACGAAGTTCTTCGCATTTCTCCAGGAATGAACTAAGTGAAATTCCCTTCTTGTCACCTGAGAATTGAAGATTCCATTTACTTGGGTGTACCGTTCTCACACTGGCTGCACCCGTGTTCTGATTTACACTTGAAGAATTGACTGCACGCCTTAGATTCGCATTGAAACTGTGGTCGCTCTCCTCATCCGAGCTACTATCATGAGCACTCCGCTCGATTCCCGACGGTCCAGCAGTTTCGTTTTCCAAGATATCCAAGGTGGGAGGAACACTCTGTTTCTCCTCAGATTTCGTCGCTTGATCATCAAGTTTCTTCAACAATGTAAGAGTCATAGCAACCCATTCTGACTTAGACTTACATTTGTCTGGGTCAGACCCTGGCTCCATATGATCAAGTCGATTCAAAACATGGGCCAGCTTACTCTGGAATTTCATGTAGTCACCGCTTTTCTTTCCTCCAGTGAATTTACTTATATCCCTTATAAGTTTTTTAATCTTCTTGTCCACAGCTTTGGCATCCTCTTCATAACTGAAAGGATATTCCGGATATCTAACGCTTTCGCCACTCTTTTCCATCTGAAGGGCCAGTGACAAGCGATGTCTCATATCCTCACAATTACCAGCTGCAATCCCTCTGACAGCGAGTTCGTATGTAAGCTTATCTTGACTAAGTCTATTAACATGCATTGTTCGCGACATGATGAAACAATACTAGTGTGGCAAACCGATAAACACAAAAAATATGTATACAAGTATAACAACACTGTCACTTAATAACAACCACTAAATAACAGCACAACCACTTCGAGAATACCGTCGCTCTGAAAAATCCGAATTTACTCTGAATCTCTCAACCAAACTTAATCAGTGTCAAATTACAACTATTTTTCAAAATAATAAGGCCAACGCCAAAAGGCCAATGCTTATCAGTCGAGCCAATGCCAAGGCCAAGGCTTATCAATCGTGCCAATGCCCCACGTTGGGCGCCAAAATGTTGCGCGTAAAACCCTTTCAATGTGTTAGCGAGATATAATGAATCAGATGATACCTACCCTTAAGGATGCGGCCAGCGCAACATGTGTGCTCCGACTTGCTCGTCGGCATGGGAGTGGGTCAATTACTTACTTTTGACCAGGGCGCCACCAGTTTGAAGTATCCAAATTCGCAGATCCAAACAGGAAGATCCTCGGTCTTAATAATCCATAAGGGCTATCCAAAATCGACGATTATCCGCTACGCAAGGGCGTTTTAAAATCAACTACTATCAACTACACTGGTTGGATTGAGACATTTCAGAGCAAATAAAAGACGGTCACGTTCGTGCAGGTTTAATTTTATTGGCGTTCGTTATGTTAGACGACGTGTTGTCATATTTCTTTCAATAAACAAAATGATAGCAATATATAACAAAAGGTAAAATATCTCAAATGGAAACACTTAATAACTTGATATATGCTCACAAATATTGAATTAGATCATATCAGATGTAACAGTATGACGTAATAAATGATTACAGAAGATCAAAAAAACAATTCCAACTCATTAAAAATAAGCGCAATATGCATAAAATATATATCGTCACATCAACTAATAATTTAAAGTTATCAGGATAATAGTCCTTACTATTAACTCCGTTGCGCGTGTACCATGGTATACGTGTCGCAGTTGTACATGAATAAACCTTAAGATTCAGTTTATGAGATACCGCTATGTAAAATTACTATAATCAGATATTTAGTCAATCAGAACAACAATGTTTATCATTTACCACAATATAAATTAAATTGCAAGAATGATGAAATATAGCATTAAAACCTATGAGCATTAATTGAATCACACTAATAAATATCACAGTTATTTATATACGCAGTGGTAAGCTTTGCTTACACCTAATCAGTTCCAACAATAATTATATCAATACTTCGCAGAAAGAAATAAAAACACGCAATTTACTACACGCTGGAAAATACTAAAAACACGCCAACAACATTAAGTAAACAGATGACAGTTATAATCTAAACTTATCTTAACTGTCTCTGCCGATGTCACCTACGGCCTTCTGCACACGGACTTCAGCAATACACGTTGGGACCATAAACTCTCAGTGGCATTTGAGGTAATCCCCATACCTCTATGGCTACAGTTAGTACCAATAACCCACCCAACTGTATTGACTGGCAACTACTTGGTCAGCTACTCAAATTCTCTCCAAGCAAAGCTCGCTCCAACAACAATAGCTTGCTCCAGATACACCACTCCAAGCAAAGCAGCTCCAGCCAAAAATAATAGCTCCAATAAACTGGCTTCCGTACAAAAATGACTCCCCGGAAATTGGCTCCCGTACAAAGGAAAAAAAAACCCTAACTACTTAGGGTTTTTCGATGGTACTGACGAATTTGGGGAGCAAACGCTCTCTTCTACAGACATTCCTCGAAGAAGGAAACGGCCTACTTTGTTCCAGAATACACTGCACGTGGCGAGTTACTAATCCAATCTTGACTTCAGGCAAAAACCAGCCCATCCACAGTCAAGCCATAAACTAGAGCAACCTAGCAACTTCGCCACCTTATACCCGAAATATAAGTATATAATCCCCTATTTAGGGTGAATTACAAATTCTTAAACTTTTATCAGACATATATACGCACTACCTCTTAAGAAGGTTTTCTGAAGAAAGAGGACGATATCAAGCCAAAAACGACTAACTAGCTCGTGAAATTCGATGTTAAAAAGCTAGAAAAAAAACTCGAACCATAAGCCCGTTCCACACTGTCCTGTAATCAAACGCAAACTACAGCAGCCGATGTCGCCAAATTTACTAACATCTACAATATGCAATGAAACGTATCTAAGGCTGTATGATATTATACATTGCTGGCAGAACAAAGAAATCCAACGATAAATCCATCATCGACAATGACCAGACAACCAGCAACTATCTCGTTCCGGCCGGCGTCATTTACAATTTCTATCATCCAGTCTGTTCAACGCATTCAGTCGATTCGATCATAAATGTACCTTTAGCTCCAGTCGGTTTTTTTCCTATATTAAACCATATATTAAATACTGCGGAGCAGTTCGAGCAACGTTGTCAAGTTAGGGAACATACGCATTTAATAACATATCTTGACTGCGTAATTTTAACGCGAAAGCGAAAAAACAGTCGTTTAATCAAAACTCACGATAGCACATCAATTAATTATGTATTTTCCTGTTGGCCTAAATCGCAACCACGTAAAAATTACAGGGCGAACACTTTGCCAATTAAACATCTGGCAACGTTCCAAGAATAACATTTTCATAAAACGTTACAAAGTGCATTATATCCATATATTTAGTAGTATTAAATATATGATTATATCTAACGCGTCCGTAGGCAACCAACAATTCTTTTAAGGTATACTTACGCCGAAATAAGAAATTAGTCGCAAGGTATTAAGGGTGGAATCATTGACTTTAGTCGACTTCTATCTGTTACATATTCGTGCTAAATTGTTATGTAACAAACTAATACCCGAGTTTTGCGTTAACACAACTTCAACGGTCCATTATATTATTGTTTAAATTTATATTTATCTAAACAATTTAACACTGATTCTATGTATCAAAAATTGAAATTCTAAATTCAAAACAAATAATCTTAAATGTATAGGTTAGGACAGTTGCTCCCCCCCACAATACACCGAAACAACCGACTTGGCGAGCCGGTGGAAGCTGATGCAACCATACGTTAATCCATCGTGAATAAAAGAACACGATTGAGACACAACCGATAACCCATCGAACAATAAAAGAACGCCAAATGGCTCAACCGGTGCAATCGGTGGATCAACCGTTGAAAAAAAGAATACGTCTAATTCACTAGACCCTAAAGATATGTATGTCAACAATGTAATGCGCGCGCAACTATCAAGCCCCCTAATGTGGTACGGGCAACGTCTTCTATGTTTACTTATTATCGCACAGTGCCCCCAAGGTCCCCTCACCTACTTCGTCGTCACTATGACTAATAAACTAAAGATTTATTATTCTTGCGAACGGCTTTCGTTTCGCCATTGCTGTCATTGCATCTTCTATGTTTTCGTTGTGTTTTGAGCTTTTTTAGTGATATTTTCCGATGTTTTAAAACCATTGATAGTTGTGTTTTAGTGCTTTGAACATTTAGAAACTTGATACTCTTTATATTCTTCGTTTGATCCTAAAGAGAAAATTGAAGATTAAAGCAGAAACCGTAGTGCCTGTTTTGCAGAGTATTTTTCAGTGTAGTGTTTTTATTGATCTTTTTTTATTAAATGAGCTAAGAACAACTTTAATTATTTTTAAATGTAAGCAAGTCTGGGTAGGGTGTGAGAGATATAGTTGACCCAGGATTGGTGGTAATCTTAGCGGGAGATTTAAATATAGAAATGACTAGAGAAAATTATTGGTTTCGTTCGACTCGTAGAGGTTAATGGAAGGGCCACAGCCGAGCCTATCGCGGCGCGTGTCTATTAGATGCAAAAGGTTACAAAGGATATGCCCTTTAAAGTAACAAAAGATATTCGACCTCTGGTGGAAGTACAGAAGGACGTCCTTTAGTGTAACCATAACATTCACTCTCTGATGGACAGAACGTACTTTGATATAACAAAACATTTGAGTCCTTTATGAGACGTACAAGGAACGACCTTTCTCGTAATAACAGAAAATTGTATTTTGACGAATTTACAAAGGACGACCTCGTGAAGCTCGACAATTTTTCATTTATTTTTTTGATTGTTTTTGCTTTTTTACCTAATTTTTTCCTATTTCATTTTATAATACTCTTATTAACTTTCCGAACATTTTTTTACGTTATTTTAAATTTTTTACCATTTTTTCGAAAATTTTTAGGTTAGTTTGGGTTAGTAGAAGGTACGGGGATTCAGTTTTCGTCCAGGATCCTTATTTTGCCCCTGCTACATTTCCTGGACATTTCAGCTCTCTGGTTATACTGAAACATCCTTAATTAAATTGGTGTTCACTTTGGCCTCTGTTTCATTTGATTTTTTATTTTTTTCTCACTTACCACCTTCGCTAATGAACTTTCACTTCAAAAACAGTAATTTTATGAGAAATAGTTTAATTTTATTATCCATTTAACATGTTTAGTTTAAATACATTTTTATAAACTCTAAACAAAAGAAATAGTCTTCTTCGTACATCTCTTTATATATGTATGTTTTTATTTTCAGACTTTCGCCGCCAACTTCGTTGCGTGGCTACGTCACGACTACGGAGGGCTATAGGGTTAGTTTGGGTTAACCCAAACTAACCCTATAGCTAGGGTTGCCAACTAGCTTCCAAAGAAAATCGGGACAAACTTGCTCAAACCGCAGGACAAAGAGGCAAAATTCGGGACAAATTATTTTTATCTCAAAATGTAACAAAAACACAAGTAGCGTCCCGCGACAGACAGCGGCGGGACGCGGGGGGCATATGCCTCGAAAATCGTGACATTCCGCGCACGGCGGGTGAGTTGGCACCCCTACCTATAGCCCTCCGTAGTCACGACAGAGCAGCTGTCAATGAACAATCCACTCGCGGATGCTGTGACAGTATCGCTACATTCCATGCCATATTTCACTTTTCGAATGGCCCTTCGCTCGCTGCCGCTCGCTACGGGGGCTCAAGAAAAGGCAACTAACCAGGTGCTAACCCAAGACATACCCAAAAACAAGAAAGAAACAGTTTAGAAATATAACCTTAAAAAAAAAATTAAAACACCGACGAGGTTTGAACTCGAGTCGCCGAAGTGAAGGCTAATCATGCAAACCCCTAGACCACCAGGGCACATATAAACGATTGGTTGCATCGCGAAGACATGACGCGCAGGTGCGCGCGCACGCATGGAATGTAGCGATACTGTCACAGCATCCGCGAGTGAACAATCCGGGATAGCCACAAAGCATCGAATCTGCAAAGTATCGAAAATCCCGAGCGGTCCCGAAGCTTTCAACAAAATGATTCTTTTCTTGATTTTGGGTATGTCTTGGGTTAGTACCTGGTTAGTTTTCATTTCTTGAGCCCCCGTAGCCAGCAAAGCGAAATAACGTCCAGCTTCGGGTCCGCTCGGGATTTTCGAAACTTTGCACATTCGATACTTTGTTCCCATCTCTATATAACCATCCTTCTCTAGTTTGTTATTCTTGGTGCGGGTCCTGTGTTTTTGTTTGTTAGTGGCTGGTTCAAGTTTGTTTGTTTGTTATATATGTTTGTTGGTTGGTTCGTATGATTGTTCCCTACCTTCCTTCAATTTAATTTGTTGGTTAGTGGTCATTCAGTTGTGTGTGTGTTGAGGACGTGTTTTATAATTATTTCTCTAAAACAATTTTAACATAGCTTTGCGTGTATAAGCTGTGATTGATTTTAATGTCCTATCCGAGACAAGTTTTGTTTTTGGTCAGTGGTCCTATATCCTATATTGAAAATTGTATTTTGTAATTAACTAGGTACTAGACAAGCTTTGTTTTTGGTCAGTATTTACCTTAGTCTGCATCTTTCGATTGTGATATGGTGTGTGCTTACAGGTACTGTACACCTTAATACTATATTTTTCTGAAGTGTTTATCGAAAAAAAATGACAAAAAAAGCTTGTTGTGCTGTTCCACAGTGTCGTAATTCATCTGAAAAGACTTGCGGCACAGATGTAATATATCAAAAGTTTCCATCAAAGGAGAAAACGCGTCGCCGTTGGATAAGAGCAATCCAAGCTATTTTTAGTAAGTCTCTAATCTGATTTTATTTTCCTTATTTTCAATTCCTAATAACTTTTTAGAGTCATTTGCTGCTGATGTCTCCTTGACTACACCACGTATTTGCAGTGACCATTTTGATGACAACAGTTTTACAATTAATAAAACTGGCAAGAGAACTCTTAAGCTAGATGCTGTCCCAACAATTTTTATTGTAAGTCTTTATGATCATATGAGAGCCTTAATAATGTATATTGTATGTTTTCCTTAGTCCATGCTACTTTTGATTGCATGTTTGATAAATAATCATCCCAGCTTTTACTAACCTTTGTGTTAATATCTAAGAGGATTTTAGACGCATGAATTTCTCTTGCTGATTATATTTTATTTCCTTATATTCCTTGTGTTTTTTTACAAGCGTCTAGCCTCTGTGGTATAACTATTTGCAGTCATGCGCAGTTGCATTTTATGATCAGCTCATGTGCTTGCGATACAGCGGCCCGGGTTCTATTCCTGTTGGTGACGTTTTATTTATTTTTTTAAGGTTTTGTTTGTTAGTTTGGGTGTTAGGCAGGGTTGGTCAAGTGAGTAGCGTGCTCGTCTCAATGTGCTTGTTTGGTTAATTAAAGTTATTTTTGCTTAACCTGGAATACTGAAGACAAGCACGCTGTAGCGGTTAATTAGGGTTAGTTTGGGTTAGCTGTGGTCGGTTTAAAGACAAGCGCGTCTAGTGTGCTTGCTTCATTAGTTTGACAAGTTGGTATTCTACTTTTTGAAACACTCACCTGACCTGGGACATTTACCTACTTGAAAATCAATAATGTTAGTCAAGTGTGACAACATTGCAAGTAAACTTTCATCATTAATGTTAAATTGGGAGAGTTTTCGCGTTAAAATGTATTACTAAACAGCCTCATTTTTTATTTTTTTTTTCCCATTTTTGGTGACAAAACTGCTTTGCCCAATATGGAACATGTCACAAAACACTTCAAATACTGTCTAATACATGTAACAGAAAAAAAATTGCAAAATTCCAAAACTGCTCGAGTTAAAAATTTACTTTGTATTTGTTAGCAACTTAACTTATGGTTATGGTGTTACCTAGATTATGATATATATTTCAGTTTGGCATCACTGCAAATATTTCTTTATATTCTGTTAA
This sequence comes from Pissodes strobi, assembly GCA_016904865.1. Taxonomy (NCBI): domain Eukaryota; kingdom Metazoa; phylum Arthropoda; class Insecta; order Coleoptera; family Curculionidae; genus Pissodes; species Pissodes strobi. The sequence continues at coordinate 6,013 of JAEQML010068945.1, read as the reverse complement.
TAACCATATTATAATAATTTATTTATTTAATTTGAATTTAGTACAGTACAGGCATTGCCCAAATGGTACATAACGTGACTTAATATAAAGACATAATGAAGCAATATACATAAAAAAATTTACCTAACCCACAATAAATACACATAACATTAACTAAAAAAAACACACTACTTTACTTGTATTACTAAAACCTGTGAAAAAAGTTAAAACTAGACAATAGATGATATAGGGACCAAACGAATGTACAGGGTGTCCCAAATTCGAGCCTCATCATTGGAATCTCGGAAACTAGAAGAGATACGAGGTCGGTTAAATGGAGGCAAAGTTGCGCAATTTGATGCTGATCGAAATGCCACCTTACAAGATTAAAAATTCCGAATACTTCCGAAGATTTTTGGAAAAAAACGAATATTTGCGATTTAATTTTTATTTTTTTACGACTATGTGAATAGATATAACAAAATACATTTCACTTTCTCGTTGCTACTTTTTCTGTTCTACAAGGTGGTGTTATCAGATTTTGAAACCGACGTTTTGTATTTGAGCTGTCATCATTAACTTCGTTTTTTTAAATACGGTCCTGGATTTTTTATTATGGGTTTTAAAAGCTTATAAGGTCTCAAAACCAATAATGTATCGCACTTATTCGACAAAATTCATATTAATGGCATTTTCCATAAGAACTCATGTGTTAGAGACAGGGTTGGGTACGTCGAAAATTTGACATATTCGACGCCTTTTTCGACGCGTCGAAAATCATTTTTTTACACCATTAATTTTCGACATATTCGACAGTCAAAAATATATTTGGAAATTTTAATTTGGTTTTACTATAACCAAAGAGTAAGTTGGTTATAGTCTCGGTTATCATATAGTAATAACTATAAATCAATGTGTATTAATATTAATATATTTGTTGAAAAGCATGGAAATACAAAACAGCAGATGGTTAATAAAAATATGTCAATTGTCAACTTAACAACATGACTATAAACTTAAAGTACATTCACAAAGGATTTCAAAAATTGGCATTTGAAATATCTTATAAAAACAAACTAATATTCATCACTTCTGTTTTCATTCCTTATTTTCAAGTGGTAATAGATGTAAGTAAGTTTTTTCGAATTTTCTGAACTGAGTCTATTTCTCAGCCTAGAGTGAATGAAGGACCTATTTGAGAAAAGTCTCTCGAGCTGTGCCGAAGAGGCTGGTATTGAATTTAACTTCATGGCTAACTTAGCCAGTTCTGAATGGTGTCTTTCGGCCAATCCCCAGAAAGTCTGCACATTCCCGATTTGTTTGGAAAAAAGTTTTTGTTATTTTTATACAAATGGAAATCATTTAATGCATCAACACTTAAATTATCTATAAGAAAAGTTTCTACATCTCGTATTTGTTCTTCTGATAACATCTTACCTCTATAAAGTGGATGTAATAAATTTGCTGATAGAGAATAAACATTTAATGCTTGTTTCTGTCGTTTTTTCACAAAATGGTCATGTTCTTCAAAGCCATCTGGTAAACGCAATGTTAACCATTCCTCAGCTGCATCAGCAATTGACGCCTGTGTGCTCTGTAATGTATTTAAAAGCTTGCATACGGGATCGAATAACTTAACGCTATCCTCTACTTGCTTTTTTAAATTTTCATCAAAAACAAGTTTAGTTACATTTGGTTTGATTTTCGTATTATCTTCTGCAATCACATTTCTCATGGCCTTTAAATTATATAAAAAGTTAACAAAAGAGTCTCTAAATGAACACCAGCGTGTTTCCCCAGCTAATATTATTGTTTTTCCATTATGTTTTAATCAGTGGCGGCTCGCGGCTTTGAAAAGTGGGGAAGAGCTGCCGAGATCGACAGAGGGAACAGCGAAAAATTTTTGGGGTCCACGCAGTGCCAAAATGTCCTAATAATTATTACCGGTATTATAGGTAAATCATCAAAAAATAAAATATATTCATAATGTATTAGCAACAAATCATTTTGTTGCTAATACAAATGTCTACGAATAACACACTAAAACTAGAATATTTAGAAAATATCTCTTGTATAATACTATAATGGATCAACCATTGAATGTAAATAAAAAAATAATTCCAAGAATTCACGGCGGAATGTCCCCTAATAAACTCGCAATAAACGAAACAACCTGCTTTCGCGCTGATCTGAGAATGGAAGTGCTACACGCCAGCTCTTCCAATCATTACAAACCAAACAAATGTACGACCATTACGACGTCATCGTTGTCATGGCAACCAACTAGTTGCGCTTATACTTTTGATGATTCGACGGCTCTGGAGCCATACCTCTTCCATAAAGGTCTACATGAATGATAATGAAATTGTTACTGCTGTCGGCGCGTACGCGAAAAGAAATAAACATTTTCATGTGGGTTCACCTCTATTCTATTACATAGTGGACTTAATGGGCAATGTGCAGGAGGCGAGATTCTTATGAAGCTTTGATTTTAATATTTGAAAGTAATTGAATTATTAGTTATTAGAGGGGGAACGGGAAACAGATTATTCCTAAACTAAGAACATTTTATCATTGAATCTTAAAATATATTATTTTACTGATGAATGAATTAATTATATTTCTTTAAATTACATTTTCTTGAGGAAGTGGCACTTCCCCTACTTCCGCTGAATAGCCGCCACTGGTTTTAATATACTTTTTTCCTAATCAGGTGATGAAAATTCTTTTAATACGGTTTGTACTCTTCCTGCAATATGATCTGACACCAATTCTTTTGCTAAAAGATTTGCAGTATGACTATTGCAATTTGAGTACCAAAGATTGACTTGGGAACCCATCTTTCTCATGTTACTAGCATTATCTGAGTAGATTGCGTAAATATTAGTATTATATAATTCTTTTGCTAAAATTACACATTGCTCGACAATTTCCTGTAGTTTATCTCCAGTTTCCTTTTCTCCTGTAAGATCATAAGATTCAAGGAAAGCTATATCACCTTCTACATTATGAATAAGGCATACTACATTCTTCGTATTATTAGAAGAATTTTTCCAACCGTCAATCAACATAACGGACTCGGCGTCAAAATTCTTCGAAGAATTCTTACAATTTTCGTAGCATTTTGGTAGTAACGAGTTGGTTAAAGTTTTTCTTGTGGATAACTTGTATGAAGGGCGAAGAGAGTTTATGAAATTTTTAAAATGTGAAGACTCCACGACTGAAAAAGGTATGTTGCATCCAAACATAAATGTAGCCAAGGCTTTATCTAGATCTTCTTTTTCTTTGCGCGACATTTTGTCCCAAAATTGCGAGAGAGTACCAGAACCTTTGCCTTTAATAATACTCTTTGTATTACTTGAACTTTTCCTGTGATTGGGAGGCTTTACCATTGTCGATTCTGATAATTCCTTGTTTTTTTGAAACTGAAAAAAATTACAAATTATTATTTTCCCCAAGGACAATAATTTTCATTAAAGCTTACCATGTTTACACTGCATAAGGGGGAATAGGAGGATGCAAAAAAACTGCAACTACTACCACCAGTTCCACTAGAACTAGGGCCAGGGGCATCAATATTGAAAGATTCCAGTGTTTCAGTGTCAGTGGTCTCTGTTTCTTCCATTATGCTATGTTGTTCTTCATCTTCAACGCAGTAATATCCAGGTTCAGCCGAGGGAACAATATTTACATTTCCAGATGTTAGATCATTGTTATTAGGAATTTTACCTAAATTGCTATTTTCATTTCTTTTTAAAAGTTTTGACAAAGGCTGATCATTTTCATCGTCGGATACTTCCACAACTGCCTTTTGCAAGGTTTTCTGGTTTACTAAAAACCGAGAGACTATACATAGCAAAAAATTTGTCGCAATATGCAATTGGAATCAGTCTCTCCGCTCTCCACATCAAAATTTTAAATTAAAAAAAATATATTTTCAGCTTTAAAAAAGCATTCTTCGATTTAATAAAATTATATACTTATTGCACTATTTTTTGCAAAATATTAAACATTTTCCGCTTTCCTTTTAAGCTTTTACCTTTCGTTCTTAACCAAAACGCCAAAAGCACTCAAAAAATGAAATCTGAGTACCTACCTACCTACTCAAAAGCAGAATTAAAAAAGGCTAAAGAGAATAGAGAAGTCGATTGTAAATCGATTGATTGAAATAATTCTTACAAAAGGGCATTTACCGCAATTTTCATTCTTTCAATTTACTAGTTAAAATGCGTAGTTTCTTATGAATATTTTTTCTTTGCAAAAGCCACTATCCTTTATGTCGACGGTCCCCGAAATTTCCATCCATACTTTCTACCCTTATTTTTTATATCCTACTAAAATTTGACACATAAACATTAGTTAATTATTAGAGAATAGAATGCGAGTTTAAAAGCGCGGTGAATATGTAGCTATTAAAACGTGCCAAATCAGTTTGACAACGGCAACAGCGCCGCGCCGATAAAGCGACATTTTCGACATGCCAAGAAAAATAGTAGTACTTTTTATTTTTACTTACCCTTCGATTGTGTATTCTGTTGACAAACATTTCTATGGCTCAGTAGTCTTTTCTTGCCTGTATTTTTTACAGTTTTGTCACAGTAGCTGCATAAAGCTGCACATTTCCCCTGAATTTTAATCAAATCAAAACGATATTCTTTCCAAAGTGTATGTTGAGGGCGCCCAGCCATTGAATATATTTTTTATATCAATTCCGATACGCTAATAACCAGGCTGGAAATCACCGCTCGTCCGCCAAACTCCCGTTCAATTTGAGGGGATTCCCCGAATGCGTGCCTCGATCGTTGCATCGTTGCCGTCGCAGGGTCGTTCAGTAAAATATGCTATTATATTGCCAAATGTATTTAAACAAAATGGAAAAAGGCGTCTTTGTTTTAGTTTTTTTCGTGAATCTGTCGTGATCGTGAACAAAGAACCATTTAGAAAAAGTATTTAGATACACTGGAAAACCTTTGAGAACGTATTTTTAAAAGGTATGTTAGTTCATGGGGGAATAAAATATTCGACATTTTCGACAATATTCGACAATATTTGACATTTTCGACGGGTTTTTCGACACCAACGTCGAAAATTAATTTTCGACGCGTCATTACCCATCCCTGGTTAGAGAGAGACAGAAGATAGTAGTTTTTTATATCAGTTTTTAAGAGCTTCTGATGTGCCAGAACGAACGATATATTGCACTTTTTCGAAAACAATCACTTCAACGATTTCCTGTTAAGATCTCACCAAAAATCTGGTTTCTGTCTCTCCCTAACACATGAGTTCTTATGAAAAATTACATTAATATGAATTTTTCGAACAAGTGTGATACATTATTGGTTTTGGGACTTTAAAAGCTCTTAAAATCCGTAATAAAAAAACCAGGGCCTTATTTAAAAAAACAAAAATGATGATGGCAGCTCAAAGGCGAAACTTCGGTTTGAAAATCTGATAACACCACCTTGTAGAACAGAAAAAGTAGCGATGAGAATGTGAAATTTATTTTGTTATATCTATTCAAATAGAGTCATAAAAAATTAAAAATTAAATCGCGAATATTCGGTTTTTCCTAAATATCTTCGGAAGTATTCGGAATTTTTTAACTTTTAATGTGGCATTTTGATCAGCTTCAAATTGCGCAACTTTGCCTCTATTCAACCGACCTCGTATCTCTTCTAGTTTCCGAGATCCCAATGATGAGGCTCGAATTTGGGACACCCTGTACAAAAACTAGCGAAACTCCGAAGAACGATATATAAGAGATCTAGCTTCACGCTTAAATGTTAGGGTTGAACAATTTATATTAAGGTTTATGGAAAAAATCTATTTAAGTAATCCATGATTTGATTAATTGGTAATACAGTCTTCGTATTGAAAAGTACTGAACCCTTATAATATATTTATTTATTTATTTATTTATTTATTTATTCATAATTCTCAACAAGAAAAACAATTACAGAGAATGTATACCAAATCCATACAAAATAAATACAAATACAATACGTTCAGTGCCATGCCCGTATACATATATATA
>JAEQML010068944.1:0-17869 GCA_016904865.1 Pissodes strobi | reverse complement strand
AGAACTGAGGTAAAACAGGTAGGATTTGGAGAATTTCAGGTAAAGTCTTCAAAAGGTGATTATTATAATGTTTCTTATAATAAGTTATTATATGTTTTTTATAAAATTACATTTTATATTTATTTTAAGGTGCATGAAACAATTTGGTACAATAATGGAGCAAGTAAACAAAGCAACCACTTACATGTATGCAGTTTTAACATATTAATTGTGTATAGATTCTAAATGCTAATACTGTAGAGATACTTATAATTAGTTACATTTATAGTTTTTAAGTAAATATTGTACTTTTCTTATTTTAAAAAATATGTGATAATTCGATATAATATCACTCGTAAGTTTCTTGCAGTTTCTTCTTACGAGCTGTAATCGAAACTGCCGATTTCTTAAATTAAATTGGATTTTCAACATATCTAGTGTATTTTTTCCATAATAATTTACCTAGGTAGGTATATTTTATGCCACACCTGTGTGCCATGTAAAATATGAGTGAAACAATAATATTCTCTAGATTATCATTCCATTCATTAAAAAAATGTCATGGGCAAATGCTTATTATAGTGCATAATAATTTGATGTCAAAATAATAAAGAAAATAATTAACAATATTTAATCACAATAGATGTTTTATTACATAATAATATGAAAAAATCAAATATAAAGTCTTACAAAAATAAATAGTTTCTTAACAATATTAAAGAAAGTACACCTATATAAAAATAATTTCTCTTCACGTAAGTTACTTATCTCAGATCTTACAAAAGAATGCTTCTTTCTGGAGAGACATTTTACTCCTCCACGTCTCTATGAAAATCAGGAATTTCAAATGTTTTTTTCCCACTTGTAAAATTTATTTGTGCTGCTATGGATGGTTCTATGGGTTATATCATCTCTGTAAGTGCATATCCTGAAATAAATTAATACTGTATACAAACATTCTACTTAAGAATACATACAAAAATTAACTCGTCAAAGCACATAGGTGTAACAAAAATATTTTCTGATGATGTATTGTATAAGTATAAATTATAACAATATTAGTTACCTTTCCAAGTATATATAGATACTAAAATGTAAGATGTCAATAACTACAGCTGCTTTCTTCACAAGCAGACTGATTATAAGCTTCGATACTTATTTTCATCTCCTCCATTGTACCTATATGCCCTTTTTGTATGAGACTGTCTCTTTGTATGGTCTAAATACATTACAATCTGAGTGGAAATTCTGTCAGAACAGTCTTCGTTTGATATTATATGAATCTAGGTATGCCTAAGACATATTTTTTCAAGATATCCAACTTTATGTATCACTTCAAGCACTAAAAACTATGAGATTATATCCACTTTGTACCTGCAAATCAGAAAAAAACAGTACTATTAGTATATTTATTACCTACTATAAATTAACTCGAACAAACTTTTAAGTAGTTGAAATTATTTTGAAATATTACTTTAATAGCATTAAATCTGAAAACAAATCTATAATCTATACATTGAAATGAACTTACCAAAACGGTCTTAAATTATTCTCGATATAGTAGTATTTCCTTGAGTCCTATTTCTCGGAGAATACTTAAATATACTAAATAAATATGTCTCTAGAAAGTAACTATCTAAAATTATTCATAAATAATGCAAATTCACAAAGAAATCGTTAAAATTACACATCTTGACCAAATGTAAACAAAAACCTTGTTTTTACCGCTAACCTCTAAAGTCGAAGTGTGACGTCGAGTACGTCGAGTGGGCGGACCTATCACCCGATTGGCCAGGATCCGGTGAGTTTTAGTGGCGTCTCCGGTTGATGCCCGTCGCAATAAACTACTGTTTGCCAAATGAAAGAACCTGGATGGAAAGAATGCGGGCAAAAAATGTCCTCGCATATTTAGATGCTGCCACATTTTTTTCCCAATAATCCTAATTTATTTTCTGTCTAGTTTCCTATAGTGAATTAAATATTTATATTTCCTACTTGAATACTTAATTTTGTTATTTTCCTTAATACTAGTGTCTTCTATTATTTACTATTTTATTTACACAGGGAAATACGGAATATGGAATAAGTATACTATAATATTTATAATGTTTATATTTCATTCGCCTTCAAGCTATTTAAAATACGCGACAATAGGCAACAGTGCGACGTTTACTTGATTTTTAGCGGGAAGGCAGTTTCGTGATTGGCCGCAGGATATATTTAATACACTTTGACCCTAGACCAACACCTAATTTTTTTTTACATATTTTAAAATTTCGGCAGCGAGTTGCTTTAGCCATTGGCGTGGAAATTGCCGATGCCGATCTGTGTGGTTATTTATATTATTTGGTTTGTAGGGTCTGGTGATATATAGGTTTTGTCGATTTTGCAAATTCTCTTTTTTCACTAGAAAGGGGGTGTCCTATATAGTAGTTTAAGCCAAAAAAGTCGGAAGATCCGCTACATTTGAACCGAAAAAATGCCCTCAAAATTCGAGTTTTGACACAAATTTTCAGCACCACTTCACAAAAGCCTATAAATATAGACAAAACACATCTGAAAATAAATTGTCGGGTGAATATATTAACTAGGATACATTTGCGCCGAACAAGAGACCTCCGTTTTGTTTCGGTCCTAATTTAAAGCGACTCATAGCCATAGCCCCATTAAACAAAATTAAATTTTACTTGAAAATATCCATCCTTCTTTTTACTGTCAACTGTCACAATAGCCAAAACAAAGATTTTTAAAAAGGCACACTGTTGCCAGACGTTTACTGTAGTTTCGTTAGCAAAATTCATTAGAAAAATGGTGCGCTATAAGCGCAGCTTATTCACTACCAGCTAGTCATCTTGCGACGGCATCCTTTGATTTGGGAAAGTCAATAAACAAGTTTTGCAAATTTTAGAAGAGGGTCATGACTTAATATTGTTTTAAACGCCTGGGCATCTGAATAATACTTTTGACAGTTCGTTTGATTTAAAATATGCTTTTTCTACTACCGTGCGTAAAGTGCTCACTTTACGCACTCTCTAAGATTCGTAAAATGGGCTTTTTTAATAAGTTATTTTACGCACTAGTGCGTAAAGTAAATCTGACACATTTTTTGACATTTAGGGCAATGCGTAAAATAATATATTTTACGCACTAGTGTGTAAAATAATTAATTTTACGCACTAGTGCGTAAAGTAATTTAATAATATTTTTGTTTTTCATATATTTTTCGGTAGTGGAAAAAATTTTGTATGCTACTCATGTGTAAAGTACCCTTTTTTTATTCAATTTCAATAAATTTTTTTTATCAAAGTTCCCATTCATAAAAAAAGGTTCACTTTACACACTTGTTGCATAAATAACTATTTTATCGTCTAAAATCCGTTTAAAAACTATTTTAAAACGCACAATTGTATAAAAATCCGAAATTTCTGAACCTTTCAGGGCGATAGCCGAGGCTTCGGACGAATTTGTCATGTATTTTGAAGCGAAAATTCATTCTAAATTCAACTGTGGAACTGAACCGCTCAGGGTGCAGTGCCCGAAACTCCAACTTTCCGATTTCGATAGAGTTGACTAGCTGGTAGTGAATAAGCTGTGCTATAAGTGTCTCTACTTTTTTTTTATTTAGGTGAATGATTTTTTATGACAGTAGCACATCCTATATTGCTCGACGAGCGGTGTGTGTGCGAAGATGTTGATTGACACGGTTCTTGAATAGTTAGTTTGGGGAACAGATGTCCTGGGAGCATATTCGCATGTAACAGGCAAGATGTCCATTCGGCAATGCCGATCGTTTCTTCATATGTGACGTGCACGATAGCATTTAGTCAGATGTCGTGACTGTTACATAGAGTCAACAAATAAGTCTTCAATTATTTTAGCACTTCATGCATGGCCCTCCGCTCGCTTCGCTCGCTACGGGGGCTCAACAAACAGAAACTAACCAAGTGCTAACCAAAACTAACCTAAAATAAAAAAAAATAAAATACAAATTTTGGGTTAGTTTTGGTTAGCATCTGGTTAGTATCGAGCGGAGGGCCGTGCATGAAGTGTTTAAATAATTGAAGACTTATTTGTTGATTCTATGTAAAGTCACGACATCCGACTTAATGCTATCGTGCACGTCACATATGAAGAAACGTTCGGCATAGTCGAATGGACATCTTGCTTGTTACATCCGAATATGCGTCCTGGGAGTGAGTTCCACAGTGATGCAGTGCGCCAGACAAAGGAGTTCTTGTAAAGCGATGTTCTAGGTGTTTCCAGTTGTACGACGAACCGGTGCGCTCTTGCCGTCTATCGTGACTGTCTGACAGGCGTTGTCAGGGGCGGGATAAGGCGGGCCAAATCCTGGGAACATCTGCCGTAAAAGTATCTGTAAAACAGGGATTTCTCGGTCACATGTTTGCGATGTTTCAGACTATCCAGATTCCGGGTCAACTCCGGGTCACCGACGAGACGCACAACTCTCTTCCGAACGGAATCCAGTAGCTTTAGGGTGTGCTCTGGCGTGGCACCCCAGATGTGTGAGCAATATTCTAAGCACGGTCTTATTTGCGCTTTGTAAAGCAAGAGCAACTGCTGCGGTGTATACAATTTTTGTTGCGAAATAGCGTACCAAGCTTCTGGGAGGCTGATTTTGCCACGTTAGCAACGTGGTCATGCCAGGACATATTGCTGTTGACCGAGAACCCCAGTAGTCCGATTGAATGAAGATGAAGGGATGGTCGATCCTGCCATAATGATATCATTGCCCGCCGTATGGTAAACGTGGCTGCTTGGATGATTGTTCAATGTGCATTTGCATTCATTCATCGGAATAAAAGATACACTCATTCGATTACACTATTCCTTTGTTAGGTATGTATATATTCGTCAAATATTTCACTTCATACATGGCCCTCCGCTCGCTCCGGGGGCGTAACCAAACAAACCTAATCCAAACTAACCCAAGACATTCCCAAATGAGGAAAAACAAACTAAAAAATATTTGCATTTTCGACTGACAAATAATTTTTTTTTTATTTCCGGCATGCCTTGGGTTAGTTTGGGTTAGTTTTGTTTGGTTGCGCCTCCGAAGCGAGCGGAGGGTTATGCGTGAAGTGGAATATTAAATATACTTAAATAGTAAACAACACTGTTATTCCCCATAAGAAAATGTGCAACTTTTGGAAACACTGTGCCAGGCCCCCGGCGTCGGTTACTAAAATTTCATTATTTTCACGTTACAATTTCAATATTTTCACGTTACACCTGGGAAAGTCGTAGTGGAAGTTTGCCCTTCTAGGGCAATTTAGGCTCAAAACGCGGATATTTTTTCGGCTCAAATGTGGCGAATCCTCCGATTTTTTTGGCTTAAGCCACTCTGTAAGACACCCCTTTTCTAGCGAAAAAAAAAAGAAAATTTGCAAAATCGACACAACCTATATATCATCAGACCCTTAATTTGATGATGTCTTTGAAGATTTTTAACCTTTCTTATATTTTTCTTGCATTTGGTGATTATTATACGCGGTTCTAATTTTTATATATTTCGGATAACTCTCTTAACTGAACTCTCTAAATTAAAATTTTTATTACAAAACAATTCCGAACGTTCTATAAAGAGCGTTTTGGAACATACTTGCTTCAATATTGCCTAACTTTTAATACAAAAATTGAATGCCAGAGAATTTATATGAATTAGCTACGATAAACCGTTTTTTTTTCCAAATTAAGCGACGTCATCAATGACGTAAATACAAAACCTTCGGGAAACGAACTCTACTTATTACTACAACATATTTATGTAATACATACAACAAATAATATCATAGAATACTCTCCTTATTATAAAAATGAGATATTATTATATGACATATTTTGTACTATAAGACTGTAATATAAAAAAAACTGTAATTAATTTTAACGTCTTAAACTAATCAATATTATCAATAATAATATGGTAAGAATAACCTCGTGCGCCTATGGGTAGGCAAGTTTTTTACGTGCTAGTCCTCTACCCCCTTCAGTCGTTGTTAAGGTTCACTCGCTTGGCGCACTATATTAGAACTTTTAGACAGATTATGATACGGGATATTAATTTATTCAAAATATCGATTGTGTGGTATCAAATTGTTCGTAATAATATGCGCTTTCTAGATATGGTAATGAGCCACCTTTGTTCTATTTGAAAAAATTGATTAAACGTCATAATTACGGTCTTGTAGACTTAAAATGAAAAGTAAAACTCGATCGAGACTATTTTTCCCTTGCAACTTGATCCTTGATCCAAAATGAACCGTTTTAACTCATTCATGGCACTCTAGATTGAAAATTAAAAATTGAAAATTTTAGGATGTTAAATGCCAAAAGTGACAAATGCCATTGTATTCACAATGTGATTTACTATTAAAATAAATATACCGGGTTCCCCATTTAATATAAGAAAGTAAGGTTCACCTCCGGTCAAACCTGAAGTGACAGAAAACAATTGAATACGTCAAAAAATATATATTTATATACTATACCTACACACCGAATTTCACTTGTTTATCTCTAAAAACAAAAAAGTTATAGGGGTGAGCCACTTTTGAGGAACATCCGGTATAGTTTGCTTATATATACATATGTGATATGACTAACTATATATACTTAATTCGAGCAACTATATACCTACTAGAATCAAAGCTGTTATTTGTTTTTTATTAGGTAGGTACCTATGCCACAGAAAATATAGTTGTGTAACTATATTTTCTGTGCCTCTGCGTCTTAATTATTTTACAAATTACCTTACGCTTACGCATGCTGCCTACTAACTAGGTACCTAATGTAAAATATAAGAAAAATTATAAGCTACAACTACTGCTACCTCAATTAAACCAACCACAATTGAGAACCCATTTCCTACACAATTGGGGATTTTTAGATGGGAATCTAAACATTCTAACCCCATGGTCTCTTCGACTTTTCATGCAATTAAAATATCTACATGTATTCCCAGCCATTATTTAATGGGTTATTAAATACAAAAAGCTATATTTTAATCTATTTTTCTGCGGCAAATCAACGAGTCGCAAAGCTTGACACCCTCTCTCAGCCAGTAATGAGTGATTGAGTGATGATTGATGATAAAGATAAGTGCTAAATAAGCGGGAAAGCGGGCCGGCCGGTAAGAGGCACGGCAACAATCGGCAACATCGAAATTCGCGGAACTTAAAAATCTAGTTTGAGCGACCGGCCGGTCGTAGTGGGGATAACACGTGCTTAGCCGCGATTAAAATATTATGATTTGTCTACACAGGCGACATCTCTTAACGCATTTTTAAACCATATTTGCCGTTTCATTCCCATCAGGCTTCTGTTGTGTAACTATATTTTCTGTGACAGTACCAATGTCTCGCATAAGTTTTTCCTAAGTTTCTCATTTAAAATATGTCTATTATTATATAACAGTTTAAGGGAAATAAATGATTTCTGTATTAACTTTTTAACATGTTCTTTAAATCGCAACTTTCAGTCCAATAACACTCCTAAATTTGTTGTGCATTCAACAATATCCAGCTTTGTATTATTAATGTGTATATTAATGTTGTTTTTAATTGTGTTAACTCCAACTTGGTTGCCGAAAATCATCATACACGATTTGGTAGGATTGAGTTTTAAATTATGTTTTTTAGATAGTTCACTAATTATTTGTAAGTCCTTATTGATGTTACGTTCAGCGTCTAGAATGTCATCGTAGCTAAAATTGCAATATATCTGCGTATCGTCGGCGAATGCCTGTACATTACAACATTTCAGGGACTTAAGGATGTCTGACGTATAAATTAAAAAGAGTAAAGGTCCCAATACCGATCCCTGTGGTACTCCGGATAAAATTGCAGAATGGTCAGAGTGCATATCATTATAAGGGATGGTTTGATACCTATTACATAAATATGATTTAATAAGTTGACGGGATTCCATATCAAAACCATAATATTTTAGTTTAGACACGAGCAAATCATGATTGTTTGTGTCGAATGCTTTAGAGAAGTCCAAAAGAATAAGAATAGTAGCCATTTTTTTATAATGATAGTTAATGTATATGAAATTTCCCTTACGACCCTATTTAAAATTAATGGTCTTGATAAGCTAATAGCACATAAGTTACAATCAATCCACTAATTAGTCAAGAATATTTCATTAGATAATCAACCAAATTAACATTGTTCAAAATATAAGTATTTAATTTAAAATATGGGAGATAATTGTAAAATCTAACAGAGAAATGATAGAAATTCAATTTATATTAAATTTAAGGCTTACCCTTTGAAAAAATTAAATATAGTCAAATAATATCACTACTTGCTATGTAGTAACTAGAGTAAAGATAATTAAGAAATAATAGTGTACAAAAATTTACAAATGGAAATTTCCGAAGATTAATACCGAGTATGTATGTACAGAATATTTAATCACTATAATACATAGTAGGTACTTACTAAAGATAATTATTTTCATTAATTAAATCAAAAACCAAGTTAGGAAGCTTAAAGTTACAGATATATAATCTCGTTTTGAGATAGATAACTGTACAATAAGACAATGTACAAGATTTGATTGATTAGATCAAAATCCAAGTTACGAAGCATAAAGTTAAAGATATATAATCTCATTTTGGGATACGATAAGATAACTGTACAACAAGATAAATGTACAAGAGTAGTCAATGATAAGATAAAGGTAAGATAAATCTATGAGACACGATAAAGATATTTAAAGTTAAATTTCGAAAAGGATCACTTATCTTTATGGAATTCCAGACGAGACTGCTCAAGACTCCTAACGCTTCTTCAGCAGAGTGGTTTCATATCCACGGAGTCATCTAGACCATTTAATTTCCACTTCCCAATCACCAATTACATTGCTACCCACCAGGCTACGATTTTAGGAATGGAACTGCGTTCTGGAATCTCCCGACCCTATTCTACAGTCTCCTCATCCGCCCATATGAATTGAAATTAAGTACTATCACTCAACTCGAACCAGTTCAAATTCAGGAATCCATTAGTTAGAATTAAAATTAGAGTAGAGTTAAGAGTACATTTCAAAGTAGAATTAAGAGTAGATTTAAGAGTTGAGTTAAGTAGAGTATATTTAAGAGTAGATTTAAGAATAGAGTTTAGAGTATAGTTAGGAGTTGAGTTAAGAATAGAATTAAGAGCCTGAAATAAAATCAGACGTATCAAAATGGCGTCCTCGTGCTGCTAAAAAAAAACTCGCCATCACTCAAATAATTACCTGTTGGTCGGCTCTTCTTCAGGTGTCGGCTGATTCATACTAAAATGCCATGGAGTCAAAAATTATTACAATCCAGCCTAGCTGCCATCAAATTCCAGATAAATTAAAACATTTTTGACGCCTCTTCACCGCCTATCACATTTTAGGCCTGAAGCAAAGTATATGTAAACTAGTAAGTTCACTCAGCGGTAAATCCTTTGATGTAATTCAGCCACATTCTTTTCTATCAAGTGACAACTGGAGATGACCGATGCGCTGCGTAAGTGTCCGATTGATTCGCGTGGCTTTCTCTAGTCAGAGATGTATTCAGGAGATTGTATGGACTCGTACCGAAAGACCTACTGAATGCCGGCCGGGTGAAAAATCAAGTGAAACTGAGCAAAGTTGTAAAAATATTTTCATAGAAGGAAATTGAAAAAAATTTTGCTATACGGGGTGTCATTTTTAGGTGATACCACTGTTGCTATCTCAGAATCTAACAAGAATTTAACAACACTGCAAATCGATCTTGAAAAGGCATCAATAATGACAACTTTCTAATTTAATCAACTTTGTAGCTTTGACCGTTTCAAAGATAGCAATAATAGTGGATTACCTAAAATATATTTAAAAATATATAATAATATAATACTTCGGAATCTCATTTTTACTACACTTCTTTGGTTTCATGAAAGTGATTTTTCAAGGCCACGTTATGACATGGTTTATGTTTTCGTCTCGCGTTACGGCATTTTTGTATCGTTGATTGGACCACTAACCAAAACTAACCAAATCTATCAAAATTGATTGTACCGTATCGGCACCGGCACCGGTTCAAATGATTACAATAAGTTGAGACTAAGTGAAACTAACCAAAACTTGATTCGACGATTAACCAAAACTAACAAAATCTATTAAAATTGATTATAACGTATCGTAACGAGTTCAAATTACTAAAATAAGTTGATACTAACTGAAACTAACCGAAAGTTGATTGGAGGACTAACCCAAACTAACCAAACCTATTCAAATTAATTATAACGTATCGGAACAGATTCAAATAATTAAAATAAGTTGAGACTAAATGAAACTAACCCAAAGTTGTTGACGAATAACCCAAACTAACCAAATCTATTAAAATTGATTTTAATGTATTCTGAAAAGCTTGAAATGACTAAAATAAGTTGAGAATAAGTGTAGCTAACCAAGAGTTGATTGAACTACTAACCCAAACTAACCAAATCTATCAAAATTGATTATAACGTATCGGATGACTAAACGAATTTAAGACTAAGTGAAACTAACCGAAAGTTTATTGGAAAACTAACTTAAACTAACCAAATCTATTAAAATTGATTATAATGTAACGGAACCGCTTTAAATGACTAAATTAAGAATAAGTGAACTAACGGAAAGTTGGTTCGACCACTAGCCCAAACTAACCAAATCTATTAAAACTGATTATAACGTGTTGGAACCGGTTCAAATGACTAAGGTATAAGTTAAAACTAAGTGAAACTAACCGAAACTTGATTCGATGATTAACCAAAACTAACAAAATCTATTAAAATTGATTATAACGTATCGTAACGGGTTCAAATTACTAAAATAAGTTGATACTAACTGAAACTAACCGAAAATAGATTGGAGGACTAATCCAAGCTAACCAAATCTATTAAAATTATTTGTAACGTATCGGAACCGCATTAAATGACTAAAATAAGTTGGGAATAAGTGAAACTAAACGAAAGTTGAATCGACAACTAACCCAAACTAACCAAATCTGTTAAAATTGATTATAACGCATCGGAATCGGTTCAACTGATTGAAATAGTTAAGACTAAGTGAAACAAACCGAAAGTTGAATCGAGGTCTAACCTAAACTAACCAAATCTATTAAAATTGATTATAATGTATCGGAACCGCATTAAATGACTAAAATAAGTTGAGAATAAGTGAAACTAACCGAAAGTTGGATCGACGACTAACCCAAACTAACCAAAGCTATTAATATTGATTATAATAACATATTGGAACCGCTTTAAATGATTGAAATAAGTTGAGAAAAAGTGAAACTATCTGAAAGTTGAATCGACGACTAGACCAAAGTAACCAAATCTACTAAAATTGATTATCAAGTATCTGAACCGGTTCTAATGACTAAAATAGGTTGAAACTAAGTGAAACAAACCAAAAGTTGATTGAACGACTAACCGGATTAGGTTGGTTAGTTCGGGTTAGTCGTCGATTCAACTTTCTGTTAGTTTCACTTAGTCTCAACATATTTCAATCATTTGAACCGGTTCTAAGACGTTATAATCAATTTTAATAGATGCTATTAGTCGGGTTAGTCACCAAATCAACTTTCGGTTAGTTTCTCTTAGCCTTAACTTATTTTAGATATTTGAACCGGTTCCGATACGTTATAAACAATTTTAATAGATTTGGTTACTTTGGATTAGTCATCCAATCAACTTGCGATAAGCTTCACGTAGGTAGTTTCAACTTATTTTAGTTATTTGAACCGGTTCGGATACGTTATATTCAATTTTAATAGATTTGGTTAGTTTGGGTTAGTAGTCCAATCAACTTTCGGTTAGCTTCACTTATTCTCAACTTATTTTAGCCATTTGAAGCAGTTCCGATACGTTATAATGAATTTTAATAGATTTGGTTAGTTTGGGTTAGTGTTCAATTAACTTTCGGTTAGTTTCACTTATCCTCAACTTATTTTAGCCAATGAGTTTGTCGTCGAATCAACTTTGGGTTAGTTTCACAGTGCCAAAATATATTTAATATTTACAAAGCATTCAATTATCGTTATATAATATGTACTTATAAAAAAAATCTGACACCTAGACGATTTTTCCGGTCTTGTCGCCTTCTTCACCTAATTTTATTAACATATCTATTCACTAATCCGACTATAGATTTTTCCTACTTGCCTTTGTATTTTTCATTGCTTCGTATATATTTCCACCGAAGTCCCAATAAAATATTAAAATAGAAATAAAATTAAGGATTTTCACAAATCCGACTCTGTTCTGAACACTCTGCCTACACACGAACGACTGATTAGACTAAAACGCTCCACATGCTGCCAACAATCTGCGGATTTTCGGCGGCTGGCAGAAAATATTTGGGGGAGTGGAGCTACTAGTTTACATGTACTTTGCCTGAAGGTCTAATCAAAAAGGACCCGTGCTTCAGCAGCTACCATTGGTTTTATTCACCCAGACTCACAAAAACTGATTTCTAAGGATGCACACGAAATCAACCTACAATATCCGAGTCGACACGAGGTTAATTCAAATACCGCCAACTAAGTAAACATGAACTCACTTCCTAATTAGAAAATTCCTCAAAAAAACTCGATCAAATCTCCTTCATAAGACATTCAGAATTATGTGACAGACAAAACAAAGCACCTAGTCATGTCACAAACTACATCGCCAACATTTCATATTAAATTCAAGATACCGGAAACCATATTTACTGTATGCCTGCAGTCCAGTAGCGTAGACAAATCAATTACATTAAAAATAATTTCAATGGTGTGCTAGATTATATTGAAGTTTGCGAATGTAAGAAAATAAATTAATTGTTTTTGGATATTTAACCGCGAATTGTTACAGAAAATTCAAATTTACTGGCATTGGAACGAGCATATACAAATGATAACGCAAAATAATAGTCCAGCAACGCGGCCTTCCAAATGAGCAGCGTGAATTTAAAATATTATTATGCTGAAATTCACTAGTAGTAGTTATAATGAAGCAGCGCCTCTTGCGGTTTACGTCTTTGCATAAGAACGATTTTTCTATTGCGTAGCTACTATTTTCCTTGATATAACGTCGTACAACGTTTTTAAATAGTACTTTCCATTCATTGATTGTATTTATTGAATTTTGTTTATGAATTTGAAATACAACGCCTTAATATACATTTTTAATATTTTATTTAATTTTCTTTCAGAGTTATAAACAATGATACTCCAATCGTTATCTCTCGTATTGATTCTGCTACTGAAGAACTACAGAAGAGAGCTAATATTCCATCACCGTTGTCGGATGAAAATTATTTAAAAGAAAATATAGTGGCAACAGATACTAACATCACTAATCCAGTGACAGAAGTCGAGGAAGGTAGATCTGATATTAACACAACAACTTTTGAGACTGAAGAAAAAATTATGCCAAAAAATGAAACGGAGAAAAGTGCTGAAGATATCCCATCATTTTCAGAATGGGCACAAAAACATTTGGAAGAAGCAGAAAAAAGGGAACAAGTAAATTTTTCTACTCCGAATGCAACCATTAATACTACTAAGCAAGGATCTGGAGCAAAACTTCGATGGAAAAACTATGCATCTGTAGATTGCGGAGCTAAGGTAATATTAGCGAACCCAGAAGCGAAACATACTTGGGCTATTTTAGTCGGATCACGCGATGAATATGTGCTTAATCCTTGCAACGGCCGAATTTGGTTTATTGTAGAGCTCTGTGAACCTATTCAGTTGAAAAAGATTGATTTAGCAAATTATGAGTTGTTCTCTTCCTCACCTAAAGACTTTACATTATCCGTTAGCGATAGATTTCCAACAAGAGATTGGTCTGTTATCGGTCAATTTACAGCAAAAGATGAAAGGGATATTCAAAATTTTGACATAAATACAGAAACTTTTGGTAAATATGTGAAGGTTGAGATAAAATCTCACTATGGCTCTGAACATTATTGTCCTTTGTCTTTATTTCGAGCATATGGAATATCTGTATTTGAAGTTCTTCAAAAAGATGACCCAGCTCATGAGCAACCGATTGAAGACGATGATGATGACGATGACGATACTTTGGATCACTCTTCAAAAGGTGACACGTCCGGTAACCTACTCAGCTCAGCAACGGATGCTGTGCTTTCTATGGTGAAAAAAGCCGCTCAAGTGCTAGGAAATAAAGTAAATAAAACTAATGAATCTAGTCAAATAAGCAACGATGCCAAACCTCTTTCCCCAATTATAAGATCTTGCAGTTCGCCTAGTCACTTCGTTGTGTGTAATAATTGCTCTGATCTGCTGTTTGGAAAGATATTCGAACTTCTCAGTTGTAGCCAAAAAGAAATCAGAAATCTAGTCAGTATTCCTTTTATTAGCAAAGTGCTAGTAAATTCTATGATTTGTCATAGTTTCGGTTTTGATTTCAGAGAAAAAACTGCTAAGAACAGCGTACAGTCTGGTTCCGCATCTGTAGAATCATTCTTTCCTCCGAATTATTTAGGAGCCATGTGCAATACATTGGCTATTACACATAATAAAGTATTATACAATATAAGCCATCAATACGCAAACACAACTGAAAATGTTTCAAGTGATAACTTGGTCGACGTTGAAACCAATGAACCAAAAGTAATACCCATTGTTGATGTCAACAATGCTAAAGAAATTCTGCACCATCAACCCACAGAACCGTTAAATGTAGAACGTACAGATATTAACGCAAAATCCAGTTGCTCAACAGACACCACATATACTTTACAAATAAAGCCCTCTAAATCTCTGACCAGTGATTTGCCAATTCATTCGGATCTAAATACAGCATCAATCAGCACAGGACCTGTCCGCCAACTTACAGAAAATCTGGAACAACAGAGAGTTTCAGATATACCTTCAGTAGAACCTACTGTTATAGACACAAGTACTGAAGTTCCAACTGAACCAGATTTGCAGACCGAGAATAATATGGAGGAAAACCTAGATAAAATAAGTATAGAACCAAGTTCATCAGTAGTCAATACTCCTACTGCTGCCAGTAATATGCAAGGACAGAAAGAATCCGTATTTCTAAGACTTTCGAATAGAATTAAGGTAAGTCAGCTATGTCATATACAGGGTGTTTCATTTAAAACTCTAAATGCCGACTTTTCGAAAAGTAATGGAGACACTAAAATTTGGTAAAAGTCAGTTTAATACGCTCAATTGAAGTTGCAGAAACTTCGAAAGTGCTAAATTTCATAAGTTCATCGATTTCTAAAAAGATTTTGTTATATATACTCAATTGATAACTACAGTACTTACTGAGATATACTAGGCCATTTGTTATAATAATTATAATAATTTGGTTACATAGAGTATGTTTTCTTCACGCTGTAATTAAGAAATTAACAATATCTTTAATTTGATTTATTGATAAAAATTATTATGAATTATAAAATTAAGTCATTTGAGACAAAAAGCAATTCGACGCCGACAATCATAAACAATAGCAGAAGGTTTGAAAGGGCTAAATTTCAAAAGTTCATCGATTTCTAAGAAGTATTTGTTATAGGCACTAAATTGATAACTATTGTATTTACTGAGAGGTACTAGGCATTTCGTTCTAATTATAATCTGGTTACTTATACGGCAGTCATTTGAGGCAAAAAGTATTTCGATGCCGACAACTGTATAGACGTGTGCGCAACGCCGAAAAAAAGCTAAACAAATGCAGAAGCTTTGAAAGTGCTAAATTTTAAAAGTTCATCGATTTCGACTAAATTTTAGTTATATGCACTAAATTGATAACTACTCCGGTTACTGAGATATATACACGGCCTTTTATTATAATAATTATTTTTAAAGGGGCGGCAAAATTTAATATTTGTATTTCTCTGTCCAAATATGTATCTTACACTTATTTTAATTCGTATAACTGATACTTCACAATCATGTATCGAAACTGATGCAGATATTAATACAAATATTTATGCGTGGAGCGTTACGTCACGTCGTATTAAAGCATGCCCTAGAATCTTGGGGAGGAGCATGTTCCTCGCATGATCCATTTCGTATCGATCAAATAGATTGCTGTTGTCGGCATAGAATGAGTTTAGATAGAATGCTTAATTCCAAACATTTCGCATTTCCGCTTCGCTCTCAGTTGAGAACACACACGTCGGGGATTGGGTCTTTCGTCGTCATATTAGTTGACGCGTAGCAATCGTTCGAGGACCGTTTTGTCTCTCCGTGGAAGAATCGGACGTCCTAGCCAGCGTCGTGTGTGCTGTTTCATAGAGTTAATCGAATACCCTAGATTTCCTAGCCAGGAAAAATCCCCATTCACGTGGGTAAATTTTTTGCCTGTGCCATGAATTTTTTTTAGAAGTGTTACTGGCAAATTGTCTCGTAGTAGCGCCAGACGACCCTCTTTTTGTAAGGAGATTAAATTTCAAGTTCAATTAAAAATATTTTTAACATATCACGCTCATGACCCATAAGATCAAAATAATTAATTTAAAGAAACTAACCCATGAATATGTGATTTTGTTGCACTTTGGTATTTGGATCTGCAACATGATTATTTAGATTTTGTGCAATCTACTTTGTTTTAAGTAAAAAAAAATCGCGGTAAGATGTGCAATAGGAACTTAAATTATCATAAAAAAACAACACAATACAAATGGATATATTCTAGTGTTCTAGTGGAAAAGATTAATTATCATTGCCGGCAGAAATTAAGCTTCTTTTAAATCAAAGTGGAAATGGTGATATTGATTTCTCAGAAACACGTGTCGGACATGAGATTACTTAGAACAAGAGACAATAGCTGGCATAGATTCCCTTAAAAATATTCATGATACCACATTCGAGATTCAGCACAATCGAACGCGAAATTAGAAACTGATTCATCATAGTAAAATTTGTAAATATACACAACTTTTTATTTGTCTTGATGTCTCATTTTAGAAGTTAAATGTATCAGTTTTTTGTAGATTTACACTGGCCATGTTGACTTGTGTGGAGGGAAACATCTGAAACCTGCTAAATCTAGAATAGATGCAATATTTGCAACGAGAAACTATAATAATAATGCCCTTAGCAAACGATATTGATTTGTGGTTTGTAACCAGCCTTATTCGCCAAATTGCTCATCCAGCTGGTCCATATGCCTAGCTCACTCAGCGGTTTATATTTTTTTTTATAGAAGGTGTGGGTCGAAGCCTTTGGCAGTTAGAGCGGGCTCCACTAAATTTTTACTGTACGAAATTTGTTATATATTCTATCTGTCTCAAAATCGGACAATAAAATTTAGAAAAAATACCCTGGGAAAAACAGTAAAAAAAATTAAAATGGGAATGAATTATTATAGTCTAAATACAGTTGCCAAAATAAACACCAGGAATACAAACAACCAGTTTATTAAAAAAATACTACTTGGGTAGAACAATCTACTTTCTTAAAATTCAGAAGATTTTCTGATTACTGATGGTTAATATTATGCTAAAAAATATTTATGGAATATCACTTAAGCTGACCTGTATACGCTACAAGTGGTAGTTAATGTTAAAACTACAGTTTATTAATTGCTATGTTAATTAAGTTTCATTTAGACACATTAACACTAGAAATTACAACAATCAAGTATCAATTAAACGATTTAGGTCTCCTGGTACTAACTGCGATTAAACTTGAAATCAAAAAGTAGCACTAGTTATGGTATTTTAGCAAGTTTCTGATCAATAAATTAACATTACTAATTACTATATAAAAATCTCAATAAATTACCTCGATGCCAATTAAAGAGAGGAGTTATCTTTACTACGTTGGGGTTTGGAACCGTCGGCAACATGCACTAAAAACAGAGTTTCATCCACAATACCGAAACAGAATTTTTGCACT
>JAEQML010068943.1:0-17871 GCA_016904865.1 Pissodes strobi | reverse complement strand
GAAAAAATGAATTTTGCAGGTTTCAAAATTCATTTTTTGTGGCAATTCTAATTTTCGAGTTTTCTCAAGAAACAGAACTTTTTACAAAGAACAAGTTTTTTTGCATAAAATCAGAAATTAAAAAAAATGTTCTGTGTAAGTTTCAAAATTAAATTTTTGTGTAAGTTATAGTTTTCGAGTTTTCTCAAGAAGCAGAAACAGTTTTTTGCATAAAATCTAAAATTAAAAAAATGTCTTTTGCAAGTTTCAAAATTCAATTTTTGTCACAGTTATAGTTTTTCAGTTTTCTCAAGAAACATCTTTTTACAGATAAGTTTTTTTGTATAAAATCGGAAATTAAAAAAAATGTCCTTTACAAGTTTTAAAATGTATTTTTTGTGACAGCTATAGTTTTCCCAAGAAGCAGAACATTTTACAAAGAACAAGATTTTTGCATAAAAACAAAAATTAAAAATAAATGTTCCTTGTAAGTTTCAAAATTTAATTTTTGTGACCGTTACAGTTTTCGAGTTTTCTCAAGAAGCTTTTTACAATGAATAATTTTTTTGCATAAAATCAGAAAATACAAAAATTTTCTTTGTAAGTTTCAAAATTCAAGTTTTGTGCCAGTTATAGTTTTCAAGTTTTCTCAAGAAAAAGAAGAAGTTTTTTGCATTAAATCCAAAAGTTAAATAAACGTTCTCTGCAATTCTCAAAATTAAATTTTTGTGACAATTATAGTTTTCGAGTTTTCTCAAGAAGCAGAACTTTTTACAAAGTATAAGTTTTTGGATAAAATCAGAAATTAAAAAAAATTTTCTTTGCAAATTTAAAAATTTAATTATTGTGCCAGTCATAGTTTTCAAATTTTTTCATGAAGCAGAACGCTTTACAAAGAATAAGCTTTTTGTTGCATAAAATCAGTTCGATTGATAGAGAATAGGGGAGACTCGGCTATTATGGAACCGTAGCGCCCTTTCATCTTTCATCACTTGGTAAAAGCCTTTCACGCGTCACGTTCTGCTATTTAACGCTTATTCCGGTAAAGTCGGCTCTAGTCAACTTCAGCCTGGCAAGTGAATGAAACTGAGCCGTCACGCACGAATCTTGGATATCGCTCATTCGGGTAAAGTCATCGTCAACCTAATTTTTTTCGAGAGCGAGTGCGAGTGGAAACTTGAGATTGGGCACGTTTTTAGGCCACGTCAAATGTGCAATTATTCAAAGTACTTTGATATATGATAACTGTCGAAAAAATTAAACAATTTTGACGAAATTTTCTGAACTATTGGCCACTTTAAACACTCGTTAAATTAATTAGCCGGTTAATAGATGTTCATAACATTTATTAATTTAGTAGTGACTAATCGACACTTAATTGTCTGAAATGTCAATGAAAACGATTTCAATCCGAAGAATAGGTCAGGATCAGCAAATGTAGACATTTTTTAGTGATTAGAGGCAGATCCCGGTGGATCTCATGGCAGATATCCAGGAAAAAGTTGACTTTTAGCATACGCGAATAGTTTTTGTGGCAATTTGCCTGAAATCTCATTTAAAAAGATCTGAAAATGGGACAATGGAAAATCTGGACATTTTTTAAACGATAAGCAAAGGCATACAGGAATATTTCGACGTAAAATTTTATTTTGAACATCGAAGTCGTGGCAAATAATTTTCAAATAAAGAGCATAAAAAAGATAATTGTTGGGTAAACACCCCCAACATGTGTACTAACTTTCGTTTTTCACCGTATACTTTGGTGATAACACCCTGTATGTCCGTATTACGAATGAGCCATAATTAAATCTCGAATATATTTATTTAACCCCAGGTAAACAGAAATTTGTGCATTTAAAGCATTGTATTTCAGTTACTCTTTAGTTCGAAATTGAATTGTTGGTATAAGCATTGTATTTTCTTTTTATTCAATGGTTATATGCAACAGCACGTTGACACTTCGTCAAGAAAATCGTTCTTAATCGTTTTCAATTTAATTTATCCTCGTCTCCGTCAGTGTTGTGTAAACAACAACATGTCAAAGAAAGAAAGAACATGCATCCAACCTCTCAAATGCATCCTACGCGTAATTTCCCGCTTTATTTCTCCCTCCCACGCCGCGCATGTAGGAAAAATTAGATCGAGTGCAGTACAATCGTTCGCTCGAACAACAGCAAAAACTGTTTTGTCTCTCGGCGCTAAAATTGGGCGATTTTCTCATATTGTTTGCACAGATATTTAGAGAATATCTGCTGTACCTCTGTTCTCTTTGTCCAGGCTTGGACAAAGGACTCTTTTGGACGTTTTAACGCATTTCCAGACAGAAACGCCATAGCGTCTCGTCTCACCTGTTCCTGTGGGTTGAAGATAGAAGAAGGTAAAATGGCGGTGGAAAAATTTTGGCTTGACAAATTGTTCCACTAAAATTCAAAGTCAGATCACTGTCCTAGTGAAGTTAAGTAGAGAAAATTGGAGATCAAGGTATTCTATGAGAAAGAAAAAGTTGCTAGTATTAAACCATAAAAGTTTATTAAATTTTAAATTCAGTAAAGACAAAGGTTTATTTTTAAATCAACCAATCAAGAAACTTCAGTAGATATTTATTAATAAGTAACATTTTGTATATTTAGTTTTATGTGTGAACGAATGAATGAGTGAAAGCAGTTAGAAGTTGTATATATTTGTAATATTTAATGCAAATTAAGTATTGCGTTATTAAAGTACGTAATACCGAAAATACCTGTTTCAATTCACAACCTATGTATAAAACCCCCACCTTCTTATTTTGATACAGTCCACTAATTAATGTGGTAAATTATACAGTTAGTTACTACACCCACCTTTGTGGTCATAAATATCTCGATAAGGACGAATTATTTATTCGCCGATAAAGATGAATTATTGCTTTAAAATCGATTTTGTTTCAAAAATAAAGATCTATTGAAAATGTGTGCCCATCTACGGAAAAATCCCTAGAAGTTTTACTGAAATTTACTTGTAAGAGCGTGGCAACATTGTTTTCAGGCTTTCATAAGTTTTAAGCACATCATTACCTTCTACCTACAAAAAGGCCTATTGGCTAATATTAAAATTGCAGTGACGTCATAACATCTAGTCAAATGCTTTTGCCATAAGAATACCATTGAATGGGAGCCCAATGAAAGTATTGACTATTTTATGGGGCGTATTTCCGCATTTAACGTTGATTGTCACGTTGGATACTGGAATTCCGAGTCTCAACTCGACGTCTTCGATGTATCGTGTATGAAACGGTTAGTTTGAGAATTTGACGATAATGGCTGCCCTAATTAGTGTTATTTTCTGGCATTTTTCTGAAATCGGAACTATTTATGTGTTTAAGTGCGTGAAACTTGCACCTAATATTTCGTTGTATCTTTAGGCATACATTTATGTTGTAAGGCGTATTTTTAAATGGAGAAAACTTTATATTTTAAATTTATCGACCTGTTGCTTTTGTGCAATGCCTTAATGTGAGCCGCAAGGCCAGCTTGTTTACAACCAATACCCATTGCAGCACAGTTTTATAAGTTTTTGTTCATATTCATTTGTACGTTTTTCTCTCGGTTTCGGTTAGTTTTTTTGGTAAGTAAACTTAGTGTAATTATGCCTTAAAAAGGCTGTAATGGAAACTATAAAAATTGGCTTAAAGTTCATGTTTTCGTTTTTTCAAAGGACGTAAGTTTAAGCTTTAAGTCATACCCTTCATGGGTTGCTTGAAATTACCAAATACTGTTTTGATGAACTTGATATGAATTATGTTCTCTTATGGAGATAGTTTCAGTAGCCTATATTATATATTTAAAAAACTGATTAATGAGTTCGAAGATACATTTTTGGATATTTACAATAAAGTATTTTCTTTGTGAGCTGTTGGTATACTATCCAATTGAAAACAGCCTTTGGACTCCTTTTGAAAATTGAAAAAAATCACCTAAAAATTGATATTTGAAAAAAAATTCTTGGCATTTCAAATACACTTCTTAATAATTATTGTTCTAAACATAATCAGAATCTTTCGAATAAAAAAAGGAAACCGGAGACCTTTAATAAATAAATATTGGACCCCTATAATATACTCAATCTTACCTACAAAATTAAATCTGAATCCTGTATAAAGCTTTTTCATATTTTATCATAAATAAACTACCTTAAAATGAAAAATAATCAGATTTGTCTTTTTTTCAATTATTACAAATGACAGGTTCTGACAGCTGCAACATTTTTTTTTAATTTTTTGAACTCACAATATTCATACTTCAAAAAGGACCAATGACATATCATAAAATATCAAAAACTGAAAAAGATGAGTGCTGTTTGGCAGGGTTTTGACAGGTGTCAAAATGGTTGACACTTTTCGATCTACTTTGGTCGACTTAGTAGAAATCGATATCTCGATCATCAAGATCTGTCATAGTCAGTCTGGTCAGTCTGCCTTTGGATATTAGATTCCAATTTTTGACAGCTAACACCGGCTCACCTGTCATATATACAAGGTTGGGCCCATGGTAAAAAAAATGATGCTTAGGACATCCCTAATAACATCAATTTTCATTTAAATATTTCAGAGTCCTTTGGATGGAGAAAACACACTACCAAATTTGACATTACCATTATCTTTTATGACACCTTTATATCTATAGTTACATTTTACCACCTACCTATTTTGATAAACTGGATATTCAAAGGTTTCTGCTTTGAAATGACATTTTCCTTTAAAAAAATCGAATGAGGCGCGTCTAAGAATTGAGTTCATGACTCACAGCCTTGTTTTAACGAAGCACTTAATTTTTTTATTTAAAAAATGAGTAAAAACATTATCAGTCATAATAGTCGCGCTTAAAGTAATATTAGCCCAATTACGTTTCAGACTACATATAATAAAAGTTAAATTTACAAAAAAACACAAGTTTTTATTGTATTTTTGCAAGATCTAAAATGTTTACTTAACTGTGAAATTCTAAAATAAATTGCACGTTTACGCCTGTACGCCTGTAAATAACTTTTGCCTACATCTGATGACGCCACGCGCAAGCCGTCTGGCCTTTCTGTAGGCTGTACGAGGTATTGTATCAGATCAGCCCCTTCGTTTGATATTTATTTGACCTCTGCGTTGTTGTCTCATTTTGAAGATTAAGATTAAGAATATATAGGAACTGTTGTCGAAATCAATTTTCTAATTAAGCATGTATCGTATGACTTAGACGTATTTGTTTCTTCAACTTCAAACAAGACATTGTTTTCAGACAACGCAGCCTGCACGTGCTTCCTATTTTTTCTTGTTGTTCTCCTCTAATAAGTATACAAATTAGGCAGCTCCGATTGAATATAAATAAAATAAAACATATCGGACGTGTCTCTCTTGATGCGTTGTTTGTTTGCGACGTGGAATGCAAATGCCCCGTTTTATCACCTACGACGAGCATTCTGAATTCTTCCGACGAATCGGTTCTTTGGCACGCGATGTTCTTTGTCGAATGATGATGTATGCATATAGGCGAGTCATCTTCAACCATTAAGCTTAAATTGTCTATTAAAAGATTTGTTGCAACTTACAGTTAAAGAGCTTACTCGGGATAAATATGAATTTCTTCTACAATCATTACAAAATGGCCGCTATTAATTCAGTAGCGAAACAATCGATGCGATGAGGCAGAACGCGCAAAGTGACAAGCCTCATCTGATTTTCTAGAATAACAAACAAGTTGTATCGTCTGCCTACCTATAATTTTTTTTGACCATGCGTTCTATTTGATTTCCTCACTGGAAAGCCCTTCATGCTCATCCTTGCTTTTTTCTAGGAATACCTACCCCAAAAGGACCTATGAATACTGAAATTTCAACGATTTAATTCCCATACCCTAACAAATTTTACAGTAGGAATGTTTTTTCTTTTTAATTTTTGTAAAATGTGGCTCTTAAAATTATTTATTCTATCAATTGCATATATTATTGAGTGTTTGAGATCGAGAAATAAGAACATAAAACTCACTGACGATACAGTTTACTGCCTGCTCCAATATTGCAACAAAACAATTCGAAGTATTGACTTAAAAATCTTAAACAAAACAATATGAATCTATTCAATGAGGCAATTCATCATAGAAGAGATGACGTGTCACCATTTGGTACTTTCTACTTTAAACCTGACTTCTGGATGTTTGAGGGCTTTTGATGGTAAAGTACAATCCAGGAAAAAGGTGTATCGTCAAATTCAACTTTATATTCGATCATTTTTTTTAGGATTGTACGTTAAATGTCTGAAATCTGTCACTGTGGGATCAGAAGCCTTTTTCCCAGGGAGGATTGAATATTATAATCGACAAAGGAATCATGCGTTAAGTATATAGACAGCTTATAGAGGAAATGGTTTATTTCTTGCTTCTTTTGTAAGCTTGACGTAATCACTGGACTGAGTCATTTCTTCTCTATGAGAGGATTGACAGCGTCACACTTCATCTGAGTGCCTATGTATTTTCTCTAGATATTTTTGTTCTGTTGCAAAGCCGTTCCTGATGGAGCAGTTAAAAATTGCATTTCTGTTCTGGTATGAACAGCCATCCAGATATATAATTATGGGAATCTTCTCTATACAGTGGTCCTTAATAAAACCTACAACAAAATTAGCAAAGGTGGTAAGGTGAAAGGTGAAGATGGAGGCACTTAGATCTCCCTGAACTTCATTCCACCAATAAATATGGCAATAAAGAGAGTTCATGTTATAAATGGTGAACTTCTGGACTGCTAATTTAGTTGTACAATAAATATATTTTGTCTAGGGTTGATAACTGGACAGATCTTCACAGCTTGCATATCCATACATAATGTGTAGACACGGCCTTGTTAAATGTTTTTGGTTTAGCCAATGCTTTTTCTTCAATTTTTTATTGCCATGCTCTATCTTTTGTCAAGAGGTGAGCTTGATAATCTTCGTCTGAGATGCTTTTTGTACCATATCCACAACAAATATTGCAACCATCTTGTCTTGGTTGGTTAATTTCAGTAAATATTTTGTCAAAACTAGAATTCCCAATAGTCATTTCGGGAGATGAATTAGTTTTCTTTTGAGAGAACTGGTAGTGGTATAATTTTGAAGTTTCTACAATAGTGAGACGAGTTTGGATCAACTTTGTAAACATTTATTTAGTTTTTATCGTTTTCTTATCTTCTTTGATACGTTTATTCTTCAATGACGACGCCATGCTCAGTTTTCCGACCAAATCTGTACTCTATATTCCTTGGGGTCCATTGTGCCAACAAACATCATTTTGCAAACTTGTAGCTTTTTAGTTATTTTTTTTTTCGATGTGTGACTTGATGGTTCCATTCGCGAAATTTCTCCGACAGAAGTATTTTTTTTGGGAAATATTCTATGTTGAATATAACGTAAACCTGCTTTTCATCTCAATTCATATGATCTCAAAAGTTTGCAAAAATAGTGCTACACTTCTCACCTGAGAATTTTTTCTCATAGTCCAAAATCTAAAATGATTTATTGTATTTTTATGACTTCAGGACATGTTGATAAATAATAAGAGTCAAAAATGGTAAAACTAATGAAAATACGCAAACAAAAACCAGACTAATATCTACCTAAAAATAATACTGCTAATCCTTACATTGCAAAATATTGACATGTTCATTAAAAACTTTGATCATTCACACTTTTTTTCCTGGATTGTGAATAAATCTGAGCCGTCACGGGCGACATTCGGGTAAAGTAATCATCGTTATTCTTGATCCTCTTATATAATCTTAAATCATCTGCGAACATTAAAAAAGTGCAAAGACAAAAGAAGAGGCAATATCATTCACATACATATTAAAAAAAAGAGGGCCAAGGTGTGAACCCTGGGGTACACCAGATGGCACTTTAATCTCCTTGGATTGGAAGCCCAGAATGCACACTATTTGTATTATCTCTGTAAGGTGAGATGACAACCATTCCAAAAGCTTGCCCTGAATTCCCAAACCTTGCAACTTATTAATTAAGACTTTATGATTTACCTGGCAACGGCCTTTGTAAAATCTGTATACCCTGCATGAACGGTATAACCTTCTTGCAAGGATCTCAAAACAAAATCCGTAAATGTTAAAACATTCAGTTCAGTGGAGCGGTGAGAAAGAAATCCAAATTGTTGGTCAATAAAACAACCCTGCAAACCAGCTGCCATATAATCACATACAAAGCTCTTGAACACGTTTGGAATACAACTAAGGCACACTGATGGGTCGATAATTGCTAACCTGAGGGTGATCCCCAGATTTCAATATAGGAGTGATAAAGCTTACCGCCTAAAAGGCTGGCAATGTCCCACTCATTAATGAAAAATTAAAAATGTGGAAAAGGGATCTAAAAATCAGAAAGCTACAATGTTTAACTAGGGATGGAGAAAGACCATCAGGGCAAGGTCTCTTGTTTACCTATATTAAGTTTGGATAACTTTTCTTAGGCATATGAGTAAGGTGTGCAAAATCGTGACAGGTTGATGTCTCCAGAAGGCAACTTAGTATCATGCAAGACACAATCCTTAACACTATATGTCTTGGAAAAATATTCAGCAAATAAATTGACAATCTCTATGCCAGAGGCACTAGTAATGATATTGTTACGTTTTTCCCGTGGGTTCTTAACAGAATTACAACTTTGCTATTTTCAACTAATACTCTCTTTATTCACTACCACTGTATACAATTTAACACTCTAAACTACTCTTGTAACTCTACAACTAATATCAACACTCAATGATTAACTGAACTGAACTAACTAACATTCGCCTTAGGTCTGCTTATATATAATCTCAAATCTATCACGAATATTCAGGAAGTATTCCGAAGCCACTCTATATGATCTCGACGAGGCCAGCGATCCTGAAACTTCGCGGCCGGCCGGGCGATCATTCATACGGACAGAGAAACGAGGGACACGGCGCGGCGGCTAGTTCTATAGGGTAGCACAAAAACGACGTTCGGATGGTTGTTAGTCGTGATATTGCCTCCCTCTTAAACCTGATCGTCCCGATCAGATACTGCATATCCGTGGTATTCTTTCAGTCTGTCGAGGTGAAGAACTTTCAGTTTGCTTCTGGGACTACGCTGAATTCTATACACAACGTCATTAATTCTTTTGATGACTGTATAGGGTCCTTCCCATACTGGCATTATCTTGGGAGATCTTCCTTTCTTCCTTTGCGGATTATATAACCAGACTTTATCGTTCATCTGAAATCCCATAGAATTAGCTTTGAGATCATATCGTGTCTTCATTCGGTAACTGGCTTTCTCCGTGTTTTCTCTGGCTAATTCATAGATGTATAGTAACTTTTCCTTAAGGGAGTCCGCGTAGTCTTGAATTTCCATATCCTGGTTGTCTGGCGTTCCGAATAATAGGTCGCAGGGTAAGCGGAGTTCTCTTCCAAATAAAACCATGGCTGGTGTTAGTCCTGTCGTGTCATGGACTGCTGATCTATAGGCCATTAAGAATAGTGGTATGTGTTGGTCCCAATCCTTCTGATGTTCATCTACGACCTTTGACAAATGTCCTTCAATGGTCTTGTTAAACCTCTCAACCATGCCGTCTGATTGTGGATGTAAGGCGGTAGTCCGTGTTTTATGGATGTTGAGTAAATCACAGACTTTCTGGAAAACCTTGGATTCGAGGTTGCGTCCTTGATCTGAGTGCAGTTCTAACGGAACACCAAATCTGCTGAATAGGTTATTCACAAGGACCTCTGCTATGGTAACAGTTTCTTGATTGGGGATTGCAAAGACTTCAGGCCATTTACTGAAGTAGTCAATTGCCACTAAAATGTACTTGTTACCATTATTTGTTTCTGGAAAAGGGCCAGCTACGTCAATGGCGATACGTTCAAACGGTAGGCCCACATTATACTGTTTCATTTTGCCCCTAGATCTTGTTTTGGGTCCTTGGCTTGCGGCACAGGTTGAGCACTGCCGACACCACGATTTCACATCCTGGCAGTAGTTGACCCAGTAAAATCTGTCGCGAATCTTGTAAATCGTTTTGTTCACTCCGAGATGAGCACCGGACTTTCCATTATGAACTTCTTCCAGAACTTCCGATATCTTTCTCCTTGGTACCACTAACTGTGTCTTTACTACTTTTCCACTGGCGCTTTCCCAGGCTCGTTTAAGAAGTCCATTTTCCACCACCAGGGAGTCCCACTGAGCCCACAGAGTTTTAAAAGCAAGTCCTTTAGTTGATATCTCGCTCCAGCTTGGTCTTGGTTGATGTTCTTCTTTAGCTATTAGCAATAGTGCCATTTCACTATCTTCAAGCTGATCCTTTTTAAGTTACTCTGTGGTCCACTGCTGATCAACCTCAAATTTCGTTTGCCTAATCGGAGTAATTCCTTCTCGTTGCTCTACTCTTTGGCAATGCTTACAATTATCCGCGCATCGTCTTCTGAATAAAGTATCTGCATTATTATGCAATCTCCCTGCTCTGTGCTTAACCTTAAAATTATATTGTTGTAACTTTTCAAGCCACCTGGCTACCTGTCCTGCAGGTTGTTTCATATCCAAAAGCCCTTTAAGTGCTGCATGATCAGTCCTTATCAGAAATTCTTGCCCATATAGATATTGATGGAAATGCTCAACAGACCGTACTATTGCCAAAAGCTCTTTTCGGGTTACACAGTAGTTACGTTCAGGTTTCGAAAGTTTTCGACTGTAGTATTCAATAACTCGTTCTTCCCCTGCTTGTACTTGCGATAAAACTGCTCCGATGCCGGTGTTACTTGCATCTGTGTCCAATACAAATTTACCCTTTTGTTCCGGATATCCCAATATTGGACTAGAACATAGAGCCGCTTTTAATTTCCTGAACGCAGAATCGCAGTTATGATCCCAGTTATAATTTGCTCGTTCTTCAGTGAGCTTATGTAAAGGTGCAGCTATATTTGCAAATCCTTCGACAAATCTTCTATAATAAGTACATAATCCAAGGAAGCTCCGCAGTTCGTGTTTGTCGCGAGGACGAGGCCAGTCTTTGATTGCTGTTATCTTTCGTTGATCAGTTTGGATTCCCTCTGATGACACGACGTGCCCGAGAAATTCAATTTTTTGTTGGAAGAGAAAACATTTCTTTGGATTCAATAAGAGCTGAGCATTCTTGATCCTAGTAAAAACTTCATGCAGGTTTTGTAGGTGCTCTTCGAAAGTTTTTCCCATTACCATTATAACATCAAGATAGACCAGGCATGTCTTCCAAGTGAGGCCTCGTAGAACAACTTCCATAAGACGCTCAAAAGTAGCGGGGGCATTGCATAGTCCGAAGGGCATAACTTTAAACTGATATAAACCACTTCCGGTAGCGAAGGCAGTCTTTTCCTTATCCTGTTCGTCAATGCCTACTTGCCAGTTTCTGCTCTTTAGATCGAGTGTTGAGAACCAAAGAGAACCTGCTAGTGTCGTCAACGTGTCGTCAATTCTGGGAAGTGGATAGCTGTCCTTCTTGGTGACGTCATTGAGCCATCTATAGTCCACGCAGAATCTGGTAGTCCCATCCTTCTTGGTGACTAAGACAACAGGAGATGACCATGGACTTGATGACTCTTCAATAATTCCATCTTCAAACATTTTATCCACTAATGTGGTAACCTCTTGCTGCTTCGTCACTGGTAACCTCCGCGGATGCTGCCGTATGGGGTGAGCACTCCCGGTGTCGATTTTATGTTTTATGATGTTCGTTCTTCCAGTATTGCCATTTTTCCTTTCAAAGGCTGTGCTCTGCTCTTTGATAAATTGTGTAGCTCTCTTCAGTTCTTCGGAAGACAGATGTTGCCACGACTTCTGGAAATGTTCTAGGAGTTCCTTAGGTGATGTTGAGGGTGTTACTTCTGACTGCGTTTCGCAACTGGTTACGCACTGCACCTGCTCGCAAGTGGCTATTACATCTCCTTTATTGATTTTGATAGAATTGGATGAAATATTTGCTATCCTTATCGGTATTTCGCCGTCGGTTTTGACTAGTGCTTTGCCTACGAGGTGTTTGCAAGGCAAATCGTGGTGTTGGATAAGTCCGATGCAGCCTCCAAAATCCTTCTCCAATTTCCCAGAAATGATCTGCTCTGTATTTCCGCTTATTCTGATGGTACATGCCGCCACTACTTGAGTCGGTGTGCCATTGTCTGTTTTGTTAAGGATAACCTCTTTGGTGCCAAACTTCAAAAGATTGAGCTTGCTGTCAAAAGAGAATCCATGTTGGCCAATGAGATCCATTCCCAAAATAAATTCGTCTTTACTGTCGGCTACTAACACTGTGTGGTGTAATTTAATTCTTCCAAGTTGAAGTTCGATATCCATTTCTCCAAGTACTTCAGCTGTCTCACCGGTAACCGTACGTAAAACTACATTTTTTGATATAGGTAGGACTTCTACTCTATTTACTCTGTTGGACCTTATCAAAGATACCGCCGCACCAGTGTCAACAGTAATGGTTATGGCTCTTCCGTTGATCTTTCCTGTAACAGTTAGACTGTCGGCAGCTTTTCCTAGGCTTTTATGGAGATGATCCTGGGGGCTTTATCTTCTTTAGCCAACACCCGCCCCGCAATGTTGACTAATTGAAGTTTTCCTGATTTGACTTGGAGGCCCTAGCGTCTCTGGATGGAGATCTAGACCGTAGTTGTACTCGGCAGTCTCTTTTGAAATGCCCGGTCCTGCCACATCTATAGCACTGACTTGATGTATTTCGGTTACGTGGCCTATCTTCAATTGGCTCCCGGAATCTCACTGTGGCCTGAAGAACTTCCGTCAATTTCTTCAAAATTTCGCCCATCTCAGTTAATTCACAGCTGTTTATCGGCTTTTCTTCCTGGATGAATACGGCCCTGATTTTTGGCTTGGAGATATTACAGGCCGCCTCGATTTCTAGGGCTCGACCCAAAGCTTCGCTGCTATTATCAAATTTGGCTAGGCGTAGCATTTTCTGAGTTTCTGGATCTCTAATACCATCCACGAAATATTGGGCAGCAAGTTCCTTTTGAAATTCCTCTGTCGCTCCCGGGTAGGCCAATTGAATGAGATGTCTAATGTCTGCCTCAAATTCTTGCAGGTTTTCACCAGGCTTCTGATGTCGGGACTTAACTTGTGCCTGATAGAGCTGTCTTCTATGTTGGTCGCCAAATCGTCTCTCCAGGACAGCTACAAGTATGTCATATTTCCCCTGTTGGCTGATGGGAATTGTCTGCAGTAGTTCCAGGGCAGACCCACGAAGCGCTACCACTAGTGATGTAGCCATTTCTTCGTTATTCCAACCGTTGGCAACAGCAGCGGCTTCAAATTGCCTTCTGTACATTGTCCAGGAGGTTTGACCGTCATACGTTGGAGGTTTGATGTTATGCCCTGTGGCGAATACCCTCTCGGTGGGTCCTTGATTTTTTAGTCTGATAAATTCTGCTTGTAGATTCCTCATTTCTTGCTGTACGTTTCCTACTTCTTTTTGTACACTCCCAACTTCTTTTTGTACATGTCCAACTTGTTTTTGTACATTTCCAACTTCTTTTTGTATGTTACCTACTTCTTTTTCAAATTTTTCATTTTGCCCGTCCAATATTTACTGTAATTTTCCTTGCTCGCCTACAATCACATCAAGCATCCATATCTGAAGCTGGTCCTGTTCTGCTTGCCTTCTACGATCATCCTTTCCCGTTCCGCTTGCCTTTTATCTTCTTGATCTTGTAAAATTTTCTGAAAATGTTCTTCTTTCCTTTTATCTTCCTGGTCTTGTAAGATTTTCTGAAGCCGGTCCTGTTCTGCTTGCCTTTTACGTTCCTCCCCTTCCCGGTCCACTTGCCTTCTACGTTCATCCTCTTCCCGATCCACTTGCCTTCTACGTTCATCCTCTTCCCGATCCGCTCGCCTCTCAGCATTTAAATTATCCATGAAATCTGCCAATATTTTATTTATTTGCTCCATTTCTGCCGTTTGTTGCCTTGTATTGACCATAGAATGTTATAAAATTTTACCAGAATCCACCAATCAAACGGTCTCGTTGACGTACTTATACTTCTTCTTTCCTCGGAAAATACTTCTCAAGTCCGGTCCCTTCACAATCCGACTTCTGACACCAAATGTTACGTTTTTCCCGTGGGTTCTTAACAGAATTACAACTTTGCTATTTTCAACTAATACTCTCTTTATTCACTACCACTGTATACAATTTAACACTCTAAACTACTTTAAAACTAATATCTATTCAACACTCAACGATTAACTGAACTGAACTGACTAACATTCGCCTTAGGTCTGCTTATATATAATCTCAAATCTATCACGAATATTCGGGAAGTATTCCGAGGCCACTCTATATGATCTCGACGAGGCCATCGAGATAATTCCAGTCCAGCGATCCTGAAACTTCGCGGCCGGCCGGGCGATGATTCATACGGACAGAGAAGCGAGGGGCACGGCGCGGCGGCTAGTTCTATAGGGTAGCACAAAAACGACGTTCGGATGGTTGTTAGTCGTGACAATATTATAGTGCATAACAGAAGGCAAACCACAACTGCTCTTTTCACTATTAACAAGCAACATGATCTTGATAACATTGGCTTTTGTAGGTGCTTACAGTGAGCCCGCAATTCAGAAAACTCAGTATAGTCACCAAGCAATTGAGCTCTATTGTACAATACGGTATTTTGTATGCGCTCTCTTTTTATCAATTATCATTTGTTTCAGTTCTGGAGAAAACCAGATGGGAAACTTCCTAGCTGAATATATCTTCAAGGGAACAAACATATCAATTGCTAGGTAAACAATGCCTTAAAAAATATTGATCATACCATCAAGAGTCCTCCCCATAAACAATTCATCCCAATCAAACTGCGACACAAAGCTTAACACCTCGTGCACATCCATTGAGAGGAAATCTCTATAGAAACCGTCATCAGTCACTCTAGAGTTGTTAAAACAAGATTCACATTTCAGTTCAAATGATAGTGATGGATGGTCAACATCTTCGGGCAGTAGAACTTCCTTTGCTGCAAATATTTCAACTCCATCATCCCGCACAAAAACCAGATCCAGCAAGTTGTGGTTAGCATTCTTTACTGTGTTGACTTGATAGAGATTATGACATGAGCATACAAATTAGGGAATCTGCATGAATTGAACCTCCCTAGGTGACACTCCAGCCACAGGTACAGCCACTGAGGCCATTCTGTCACACTCACGATATGGGAGGTTAAAATGCCCCAATATACATAGATTATACCCCGGATATTCCTCAGCCACACTATCGACAGTTTCAGGAAACTGCATATATATTTTCAGGTGTACTTCGTGGTGGAAAGTGGATAGTAGCAAAGACAAACTTGTTGTTCTCATTATCGATTTAAACAAATAGATGTTCAATATTCTTGCTAACTGACAAATCTGTGCTGTTTAGGTTTTTCCGCACTGCAATAAGCACCCCACCGCCACGAGAAAAGGTACTTGGTTCCGAGGATCTATCCCTTCGATATATGTTGTAGTCGAACATATGTAGCTCAGCACTATTTAGGTCACCAGTTAACCAGGTTTCATTAATCACTAAATGTCAATGGATATTGTGAAACGGACATATTCTCATAAAGAAGCTGGAGCTTCATGCGTGGGCCACTGATGATGACGTTCTGAAAGTAAACTAAAACTGATGAAGTGGCTCCAGATTTTAAATTGGAAGGTGTTTTTAGTTTTTTGTTATTAATGTAGGTGTCCCATTGACATACTTCAGATTGAGCCCAGCTCATTTCTTCTTCTTTCCCTCAGTTCGCTTTTCACAGTGTTAACCTCCGCCCTTTGTTCATTGGTTAAATCAGGCTCAAGAAACACTTTTGAGCTTCTGTCAAGATCACGTTTATTCCTCAATATTAAACAAGCCATCTCAGGAGACTCAATAGTCAATATAAGTGATTGATGCCCATTTTTATTACGTTTTCCTAATCTAGCTGATATATTATGGTAAATTTAAAGGAATAAATATATCGTCCAATATTTTTACATAACCTTTAGGTTAAAATATGTAGATTTATACATTTTGCTGCCTGAAATCTGTTTGAAAATGGTTTGAACCCGAAAAATGGGCCAGGATCAGAAAATGTGGAGGCAGTTTCTGGTGAATTTTATGGCAGATTCGAAATTTAATTTTACTTAAAGCATAAGTATAGTTTTTATGGTAAGTAATTAGTCTTGTTTATGGCTGAAATCTCATTTAAAACGATTCGAGCGGGGAAAATGAGGTCACGATTGGACAATTTAGTTTAAATATAGAATACAAAAAAGATACTTATATTTAATAATATTAACCTCGCATTGCTAAAAATTGACTTCTGTTGTGTGGTCTTAAGCACACACCGTTTTGTGCTAAATACACGACTATTTTTTCTAAAAGCAATTAGTCAAAAATCAGCTCAAGCGCACATGTTATTAATAGAAAATATTTTTTGTAATTCAATCTCTTTGAATAGAACAGTATATTTTTGTTGAATACGTAATGAATCCGTCACAAGTGATAGTTAAATTAAAAATATTTGCCTGGAATATTTAATCGAGTAAGAAAAGTGAAGCACCTTTTTACAAGATTTGTTTGAACTTTGCCTGATGAATACATTACGTTTAACACGCCATTGTTTCGAACGACCACGTGGTGGGTACAGCCAAAGTGACTGACTACTTACTTAATTTAATACTAAATTTAACTTTTAGCCGAAACAGGACTCGCATATCAAACAAGCCACCTTAAGTTTAAAGCCATGTTCGGCATTCGTGATCAATTTAACAAACGTTTTGATTTTGAATTTCAAGTTTCTAATGCCTGAATGGAAAAAGTGAAACCCGAAGTTCCTTCAGAATCAGTCCGTTTGTTTTTCTGTCCTTTTGCGGTTTATCACGAATGAAATTAAATACGTGCAAAAAGTCTTAGGATAACTCATAAAAAAATTACGCTAGTAGCACTGTACAACGCGCGCATGCGTAACCTAAACTGTATATTACTGTATTAGATATACAATTGTATAACTCTCTTTTACCTTCTCTCTACGTCGGCGTCGTTATATCTTTTTTCTTTCTCCTAGAACGAAATGTTCCTAATGGTGACGCGTTCTGGAAATTTCATTGTCAATTCTCGTTTAATTATCCTGTCGCCGTCTAAGAACTTTCACTTCAAAAACTAAATTCTGGCAACATATACTAAACTTGGTGTCCAGTTTGATAGCCGGCTTTTGATAAACAGTTTGACTGTTAGATACGGATAGCTTGCAGATAACAAACAGTAGATCTAGCCGACTATCGGTAATACCAACATTAATCATTTTTAGACTACTCATGGTTCGACTACCTTCATGGGAAAATTTTCGTAGAAGGTCCCACCCTCGTTCTACAGTTCAAGTACCATGTATCTCTGTTCAATGTATTTACCTGTGTGGGAAACCTCCTCTGGAAGGTTCCAGTTTCGTCCGGTTCAATTACTTTTATAGACAAGTTTCTAGGAAAGGTTCTACGTGGTCATTCAAGGCAGTTACCTTTATGGGAAAGGCCTCTGAAAGGTCTTACTTCTTTCCAGTACAATCACTTATAAAGGAAAGCTCCCCGGCTAAGTCATAAAAAAGTATGATCTTACACAGGATCTTTCTTTTAAATATTCAATTTATAATCTTTCTCAATAGGAAAGGGTACAAATTCGTCCAAAAGTTCTTGACCAATTAGCATTACCTTTTGGTTCTTTCAATTTTGCAATATAATCCTACTTTAATTTCTAAGGTTTTACATTCATGCCCTTTCACGGCCCTAATGAGAAAGCTGTTCTAGAAAGTTCTACCCCGTCTAATAATAATAATAATAATAATAATAATAATAATAATAATAATAATA
>MU194777.1:3323-17873 GCA_016904865.1 Pissodes strobi | reverse complement strand
TATGCATCACATAATTTTACCAAAGTTTCAACCAAATATCTCTAAAACGTTTTAGATTTTTAGGATTTTTTTTTAACACGCTGTATTTTAAAAACTAAGCATTTGTAAACCAATGTTTATTAGAACTTTTTCTAGTATTTTTGGATGACCAATCTCTCGACGAGCGTTGGTGCATGTTTTTGTTGTTCAGGGACATGCAATAATATGCTTTTTATTTTTATTTTTTTGAAAACGAGGTAAGATATGAAAACAACTCAAGAGATAAAAAAAATTATTTTTAGTGGCTTAATCATAAAAAAAATATTAAAATTGCAAAAAAATCAGTGGCGTACATTTTTTTCGACAACAATATTCGACAAGGTGCCTTCGGGGACGCCATTGGACTTGGTAATATTAATCTAGTTAAAGAAAAATTAGCCGCTTATCACTAAAACGGAGTTTTATCCACAATACCGAAAGAGAATTATTGCACTCGACGCGCGTTTCGCTAACCATGTTAGCATCATCAGGAGATGATTAAAACTAAATTTAAAACTCTACCTAACTCGCTTTTATACTAAATGTTTGCTTAATCAAGCGGAACCAAAGGAACCAATCCTGGAATCCCACTAGTCACGCTTGATCAACCAATACAATGGACTATACGGAATAGGCCCTCTATCTCTATTTAAACTATTCTTACATTTAATAATTTCCATACTTTCATATGCGTCTAATAATCTCCTATCAGTTATATTATGAATTAATTTTAAATTTTTAATTGTTATTCTATGATTGTTATCAAAAGCATGCTCGGCAACACTTGATTTTTCTGTTCTACCATACTTTAAATGAGCTATGTGTTCCTTGAATCTCGTTTGTATAGATCTTCTAGTTTGCCCAACATATTTTTGGTTACAATCCATGCATCCAATTTCATATATTCCACTTCTTTCTAATATTTCAATTTTGTCCTTTGGACCACCTAATAATTTCTTAATGTTGAACTGAGTTTGGTATACTAATTTTAAACCTACTTCCTTAAAGACTTTTTGAAGTCCTCTAGTATACTGAGGATTATATGGTATCGAGACATATTTTGTATTTTCATCCTGATTGACGAAAGAAGTGGAATCACGAATGGT
Source organism: Pissodes strobi (assembly GCA_016904865.1). NCBI lineage: Eukaryota > Metazoa > Arthropoda > Insecta > Coleoptera > Curculionidae > Pissodes > Pissodes strobi. The sequence goes on along the minus strand of MU194777.1, from coordinate 16,749 downwards.
CTTTCTAAACAAATGCCTATTAACTAGTCTATTTATTAAGTTAGTATTGAAACCATTAACTTTCGCTATATTCCTAATTGTCTCCTTTTCATTATTAAATCTTTCTCTGCTGAGAGGAAAGTTAACCATACGGTGTACCAAAAAATGTAAGCTGGCCAATTTGTGTTGGTCGCAGTGGAATGAGTCATTAGGAATATATCGGTTAGTGGCAGTACTTTTTCTTATCACTGTCAATAACGTTGCCAAATTTCAACAAAATCGGACAAAGGATATTTAAGATATTTTAAAAAAGCCGATTTTTTTTTAAATGTTCATGTATCTTGAAAACTTAGCATTTCCGGACCTACGTTGATATCAACTTTCTTTCTTATTTTTGGATGATAAATCTACGGCCGAGCTTTGGCGCATGTTTTTTGAAACACCCTGTATAGATATCTTACTGATAAATAAGAAAACTAGATAATCTTTATTAATCCAATTATATATTATACTTAATGTGTCTAACGGTAAAAATTTGCGAACTTACAAACACAAATACCTATTTTCAGAATAAAGAAATATCGATCAATGTAAACGAGGAATATGAAATGAATTACTATTTAATATTCCCTCCGCCAGTGCTTTCATATAGTCCTACGGCAGACATATTATTTATATTTAATGCTTCGGGCGCCAGTTGTATTTTTTCTTTGGGATTGCGGATCAAAAAATATAATAATTGTGACATGCATTAAAGCTTGCCTATAAATACAACTGAATTAATAATTAATATTGTCATTGTTTATTGTGTTGTCTATATCATGCCAATTAATATTTTTTAATCGAATTGATATAAATAATTATATCAATAACTATTTAGATCAGAACTGGAAGTAAGTACGATGACATGTCCTCTTTAAGCCTTTGTTTTATTAAAATATGCATATGTATTTAAAATACAAAGATAGCAAAGTAGAGAAGTATCGATTCCTGATAAATTTGTTTGATAGAGATAGAGAAAAGCTAATGCTAGAATTTTTCTTAACGAACACAATATAGCTAGCAAAAAATCTGTCCTGGTAAAGGAAGTCATGCTAATAATAACAATCAACTTCAAATATATACATAAAAAATATTTCCATTTTGTGATACACAGAAACAAATAATATAGGGTAAATTCGGGTTAGATGGCCACCTTGTAACGAAATAATTCGTTACATGGTTTTTCAGGTTTTAAGATTTTTATATTGCAAAGTGATTTTTATGCAAATATTCATGCGATTTGGTTTCGGTACCTAGGTAAGATTTCGCTAGAAGTTAGATCTTTTGTACATAGGTGGAGCTATCATTAGAATTATAGTCGTATTGGTTTTGCGTCGTTTTCTATAAAAATATTTTTATTATACTGGCCTTTGAATAGAGGGCGATAATAGTATTGTGATTTTAATTGATGGTCTCCCTCCTACTCCTTTGAATGCGATTTGGACCGGTTCTAAAATCGAACGGCGAACGTTGCTTTCGGTCTCCAATTTCACGTCGCCAAGGTGAGAACCATTTTTATTTTTGGTGGAATGTGATTTGGTTTTTTTTTGCACATTCCGCTTTTAACTGAACAAATGTATTTCTTTGTTTTAGGAGTGTCTTAAAGACAATTTTCAGGTTCTAGAGGGATTTTCAATCAATGATTTAGACGACAATACTTTAATTTATTACAGATTTCTAATCTAGATTTAGAAATTGTATTCATCGTTGTTCCGGGCCATCTTGGGCTTTTTGGTAGAGTATTGTTGGATAAATGATCTTAGTGGACCCTCTACTCAATCCATTTTATTATATTTATCGTAAATTTCGTTAACTTTTACAGGAAGATTTAACTGCGTAGTTCGAGTTGGCAGGGAGAATTTTTTACTAACCTAACGTTATTACCGATTTCTGTTGGTCTTTTATGTTTTTAGCTAATTCCTGGCTCCAATCCACCACTTTCAAGGTTAATTTATTAACAAAGGCTATGCCAAATTTTGGAAAGAACCGGATGGGTAGCCAATAGCCAATAGACCTTGAGTTTACTGCCAGTGGAGAGAATAGGATATCCCATTTTCTGAAAGTCTAAGGTGAGTTGTCTCTTTTGTTATTTCTAATTCATGAAATATATTATTGAATTTCTTTGAGAACTCGCCTTGGATTTTTATTTCTTCTCTCTACCGACAGTCGACGGTAAATTTATAACTTTCATCTTTGTAAACTTAGCTCCTTGCTAAACTCGTAGCTAAATTTGCTCGATTCATTTTTGCTTGCGGCTCGTAATGCTCACTTTGACGAATGAAATGGGAGAACGGTGACATAATGTGAAATGTCGATCAAATTGTATTGTGATCTTAGCACATACAGTTTTCTTATCGCATAAATTTGACTTAGGAAGAATTTGCATATTTATTAATTTGTAATTTTGAAGTAATCATATTTCTATCAATTTTTGACTAGTATTTAGCTTATTTTTTAGAACTTTTCTTTTAAATAAACTTTTTTGGGGACTTTTCATTCATTTGGCACTTATTTAAAAGTGTGCTTAAGTTAAATTTAATCATTATATTTTTTTGAAGTAAACTTGAGTATCAGATTTATTGACGAATCTTGTATTTTTAAACATAGTTTAATCATTCATTAATGATCTTGTATTTTGGAACATAGTGTTATCAGATTCATTGACGAATCTTGTATCTTTAAACATAGTTTAATCATTCATTAATGATCTTGTAATTTGGAACATAGTTTTGTCAGATTCATTGACGAATCTTGTTTTTTTCTTTTAATCATAGTTTAATCCTTCATTTACAAATCTTGTAATTTTTGATCGTAGATTTAATTTTTAAGTAAAAGAGTTTGAAATATTTTGATGAGATTGTTTCAATTACTGTTCATTACTGTTCATTTTTTTTGCTTAATATCAACCAACATTCTGGTCTAAAACAAGTTTTTTTCTGTTTGCATATTTTCACGGAAATTGGTCAAAGAGCTTGGATTGATAATCAAGCATCAACCGAGTGTACCACTGCAGCATTAGACGTATCAGCTCTATAAGACGTTTATGCCCTCTGATGTTATCCTTACCCATAAAGACCTAATAAATAACAGGCAATTGGAGAAAAAGGGAACGAGGTGAAGAGAAGTGTGTCCAACCAGGGTTGAGCGTCTAAGCTAAGTATTTTATTTGCAAACGTAAAAATCACTGCTGGATCAGAATTTTTTTTTTGGTTTTGACTAATTTCAAAAATTAATATTTTAATTGTTTTTTTTCTAACATCAATTTAATTCTTCAACTCTGTTCAACAAAGTTAAAATTTGGATTGTTAATTTTAATAATATTTATTGAAATAAAATTATTGTAAATTTGTTTTTAAGAACATTTTTTATTTCCGGCAAGAACGAGATTCTACAGTTCTCAACGTCTATCAAGTGATTTTTGTTAGCTTTTAAGCTTTTATTGGTGATACTTGACAGTTCTTTGAGAGTTGAGGAATTTCTGGCGCCCAAGAAAAAATCCTTACTAACCAATAAAATAAACTCGCGACCTATCCGGCAACTTAGAATATTTCCAAAAAAACATCAGGAAGTTAAACTGTTACAACCTTATATTATGACACTTATTTTTATATTTATGAAGCGCTGAAGACTAAGGAATTCTATTGAATTCTATTGACTAAAATATAGCTAAATACTGTAGCAATCCATGTGATCTGAATTAACTCTGGAAATGTCTGTCAATATCAGGGTGAGTTGGCCATCATCTATTTTGCCGATAAGGAGACATGGCCAGTATATAATATTTTTTTATAAAAAAACACTTCCTGCATGGAAGGAGTAAATACTTACATAAAGTAAAAATAATTATGCCTTAGATTGTTTTTTAGTTTTCTTTTTCAAACTAAAAAAATACATTCATTCGGAGAAAACGAAAAAAAAAACAGTATTTACCCACACAGCTATTAAGCTTGAAAAACTTCTAACGAAATTTATTCCGAGGAATATCTTTTCCTGCATTTCATCCACATGTTAAAAAAGCTGGTGCACTGCAGCTCGTGTAGCCAACCCAGGCATTTAATGCATTTAATCCAATCGTCTTTTCGCTTTATTTCATAATAACTTTCTAAACAACCAATCAAAATCATCTTGATTTTCACCAATTTCCAAGACCTTACCAACCTCTTCTGAACCTAAACTAGGAGAAAAGCTAGTTTTCTTGATCTCTTCACAGCTATTTGTGTTTTCCCTTTGTGAATTCATTCTTTGGATACAATTTTCATTTTTTTCTCGTACCTGGAGATATTTTCATCGAATGTTACTACTACTACAAGATTTTTTATTACCTTTCTAACCTTTGTTGGCAAGGTATGTGACATTTGGACAGGGAGGGAGTGATATCTTCTTTAGAAGTACTTGGCTTGGGTGACACTTCGCCAAACTAAGAAATATGGTACACTTTTCTACTTCCCAACCACTTTTTAACGCTTGAGGTTCAGAATCGGAAGAAGCTTGACTTCACGTAAAACTGGAAGTTTCCTGAACATTAGGTTTAGAGTCTAACTTGTCATTTAAATTTTCAACTGCCTGGGGAATGGAAAACTGAAGCACCGTCTATAGATATTCTAATAAGTCCGCTCACTCGAGCGTGCCGCGGAAAATTTCCCCCCTGCCTCCGCCAATCCCTCACCCATCGGCATTGACATTGACGTGTGTCAATGTCACGGCTTAGCCGTGACTCAGTTTTCGCAAGTACTTCCGCGATCGGACGGTGTGAATTTATTTTTACGGAATAGTTTTCGCACGATTTACGCTATACGCTATTTAAAAAATATATATGGTTAAGATGGCTAAGGGTAGTTTTTCTTATTGTACTGTTGATGACTGTTATGTAACTATACGTGATCTCTCCTTCTTTCTCTCTTATGGAATTGGTAAAGAATTATTCAATTTTTATGAGACGAAGTGAATGAAGCTAACCGAAAGTTGATAGGATGACTAACGCAAACCAATAAAATCTATTAAAATTGATTATAACGTATCGGAACCGGTTCAAATTACTAAAATAAGTAAGGCTAAATGAAACTAACCGAAAGTTGATTGGATGAATAGCCCAAACTAACCAAATATATTAAAATTTGTTATAGCGTATCGGAATCGGATCAAATGACTAAAATAAGTTAAGACTATGTGAAACTAACCGAAAGTTAATTAGACGACTAACCAAAACAAACCAAATGTATTAAAATTGATTATAACGTATCGGAACCGGTTCAATGTATCAAATAAGATGAGACTAAGTGATTCGATGACTAACCCAAACTAACCGAATCTATTAAAATTGATTATAACCTAGCGGAACCGATTGAATTCACTAAAATAAGTCGAGACAAAGTGAAACTAACTGAAAGTTGATTCGGGGACTGACCCAAATTAACCAAATCTATTAAAATTGATTATAACGTATCGGAACCGGTTCAAATGTCTAAAATAAATTGAGACTAAGTGAAATTAACCGTAAGTTGATTCGACGACTAACCCAATCTAACCAAATCTATAAAATTTAATTATAACCTATCGGAACTGGTTGATATGAATAAAATGAGTTGAGACAAAGTGAAACTAACTGAAAGCTGATTCGGCGACTAACCCAAACTAACCAAATCTATTAAAATTAGTTATAGCATATCGGATCCTGATCAAATGACTAAAATAAATCGAGACAAAGTGAACCTAACCGAAAGTTGATTCGACGACTAACCCAATCTAACCAAATCTATTAAAATTGATTGTAACATACCGGAACCGGTTGAAATGACTAAAATAAGTTGAGACAAAGTGAAACTATCTGAAAGTTGATTAGACGACTAACCAAAACTAACCAAATGTATTAAAATTGATTATAACATATCGGAACTGGTTCAAATGTCTCAAGTGAGTTGAGACTAAGTGAAACTAAATGGAAGTTGATTCGATGACTAACCAAAACTAACCAAATCTATTAAATTTGATTATAACCTAGCGGAACCGGTTGAATTCACTAAAATAAGTCGAGACAAAGTGAAACTAACTGAAAGTTGATTCGGCGACTAATCCAAACTAACCAAATCTATTAAAGTTGATTAAAACGTATCAGAACCGGTTCAAATGTCTAAAATAAGTTGAGCCTAAGTGAAATCAACCGAAAGTTGATTCGACGACTAACCCAATCTAACCAAATCTATTAAAATTGATTATAACCTATCGAAACCGGTTGATATGACTAAAATGAGTTGAGACAAAGTGAAACAAACTAAAAGTTGATTCGGCGACTAACCCAAACTAACCAAATCTATTAAAATTGGTTATAACATATCGGATCCTGATCAAATGACTAAAATAAGTCGAGACAAAGTGAACCTAACCGCAAGTTGATTCGACGACTAACCCAATCTAACGAAATCTATTAAAATTGATTGTAACCTACCGGAACCTGCTGAAATGACTAAAATAAGTTAAGACAAAGTGAAACTATCTGAAACTTGATTAGACAGTCGTCCGACCGAAACTAACCAAACGTATTAAAATTGATTTTAACGTATCGGAACCGGTTCAAATGACTCAAGTAAGTCGAGACTAAGTGAAACTTGTTAACCCAAACTAACCCAAAGTAACCAAATCTGTTAAATTTGATTATAACCTAGCGGAACCGGTTGAATTCACTAAAATAAGTCGAGACAAAGTGAAACTAACTGAAAGCTGATTCGGCGACTAACCCATACTACCCAAATCTATTAAAATTGTTTATAGCATATCGAAACCTGATCAAAAGACTAAAATAAGTTGACTAAGTGTAACTAACAGAAAGTTGAGTAGACGATTAACCAAAACTAAACAAATGCATAAAAATTGACTATAAAAACGTATCAAAACCGGCTCATATAAATAAAATTAGTTGAAACTTGAGAAGTATTTACTTCAATCACGTGTCCTGTGCTACTCGCTACGCGCGCGTCAGTATCCCATATTAAGCAAACATAATCGAAACTAACTTTAATGAATCAAACAAGCGCATTGAGACGGGGCGCTACACGCTTGACCAACCCTGCCTAACACTAAACTAAAATTAACCCCAACTAACAAATATAACCAAAAAAAATAAAAATAAAACATGTCACCGACGGGAATCGAACCCGGGCCGTAGTATCACAAGCACAAAAGCTGATCCCGAAACGCAACTGCGCATGATTGCAAATAGTTATACCGCCGACGCTAGACGCTTGTATAGAAACGCAAGGAATATAAGGAAACAAAATACCTATAGTCAGCAAGAGAAATAATCTTGCTCCTCAAATCCCCTTTTCGACCTTTAATATAGAGCAATGAATAATATCAATTCTTATCAGCTTAATATCACTATCGCTTTGCCTCGCGTTAATAAGTTATATAAAATAATAATTTCAGGAATAATAGATATTATATAGATATATATTTTAAATTCAGCACAACACAACTATTGACTAACATAAAATTGTCAAACTGAGGTCATCGTCAGCTTCGCTAACCGTTTAATTTTAATTTAAAACCATATAGAATTAAATAATTAATCTGGCAACACAGCATTGTCTACAAACCTTTCATGCGCCGTCTGAGTTATTTCAATAAAAATAAAACAATACATTGAAAGTCGGCAGAGAAAAGTAGCAATTACAGCAGATTTGTACACGATTTTTTATTATAAAAAGTCACGAGTAGCACAGTATACGTGATAGAAGTGACTACTTCGTTAGCGGGTCTCAACTTATTTTACTTTTTTTGAGCCGGTTCCGGTACATTATAATCAATTTTAATGGATTTGGTTAGTTTTGGTTAGTCGTCTAATCAAATTTCAGTTAGTTTCACTTAGTCTCAACTTATTTTAGTCATTTGAGTCGGTTCCGATATGTTATAATCAGCTTGAATAGATTTGGTTAGTTGTCTAATCGACTTTAGGTTAATTTCACTTAGTCTCAACTTATTTTAGTCATTTGAGTCGGTTCCGATACGTTATAATCAATTTTAATAGATTTGGATAGTTTGGGTTAGTCTCAACTTATTTTAGTCATTTGATGCGGTTCCGATATGCTATAACCAATTTTAATAGATTTGGTTACTTTGGGTTAGTCGCCGAATCAACTTTCAGTTAGTTTCACTTAGTCTCGTCTTATTATAGACATTTGAACTTTCGATACGTTATAATCAATTTTAATACATTTAGTTAGTCGTCTAATCAACATTCGGTTACTTTGTCTCAACTTATTTTAGTCATTTGATCAGGTTTCGATATGCTCTAACCAATTTTATTAGATCTGGTTAGTTTGTGTTAGTCGCCGAATCAACTTTCAGTTAGTTTCACTTTGTCTCAATTTATTCTAGTCATTTGAGTCGGTTCCGATCGTTATAATCAATTTTAATAGATTTGGTTATTTTGGGTTAGTCATCGAATCAACTTCCGGTTAGTTTCACTTAATCTCAACTTATTTTAGACATCTGAACCGGTTCCGATACGATATAATCAATTTTAATACATTTGGTTAGATGGTTAGTTTTAGTTAGTCGTGTAATGAACTTTCGGTTAGTTTCACTTAGTCTCAACTTATTTTAGTCATTTGAGTCGTTCCGATACGTTATAACCAATTTTAATAGATTTGGTTAGTTTGGGTTAGTCGTCGAATCAACTTTCGGTTAGTTTCACTTAATCTCACTTATTTTAATCATTTGAACCGGTTCCGGTATGTTATAATCTAAGATTTGGTTAGTTTGGGTGAGTCGCCGAATCAGCTTTCGGTTAGTTTCACTTAGTCTCAACTCGTTTTAGTCATTTGAAGCAGTTCCGATGCGTCATAATCAATTTTAATAGATTTGGGTTAGTCGTCCAATCAACTTTCAGTTAGTTTCCCTTCGTCTCATAAAAATTGATTAATTCTTTACCGATTCCATAAAAGAGAAAGAGGAAGAGAGAGAGTCATATGCTTTATCTCTCTTGCGAGACGAAAATTCCAAATCGTGTCGTTACATGCATGGCTTTGAAAAATCACTTTCATGAATCCAAAGAATATCAAAATAGCGTAAAATTTGTGGAATTCTAATATTTACCTTCGTCGAAATTATGTATATAAGTTGAGTTATATATGAGTATAAGCAGCGAATAATAACTACGATAAGAGGATTCACTCTCCGCGGCGGCACGTCAACGGTATGTCTCCTTCCCCGCGCGAAAACTAGCATGATACTGGCATGTGACCTTTGGACCCGGCGCACACTGGTCAAATTTCTAGGAAAGCTGGCCATAATAAGGTTTACCAGAAATAAGACATACAAGTTATTAAGTATTACACGTTTAATATATCGTGTTTTAGAGAAATAATTGTTGAATTTTCTGCTCATCATCTATATTTATATATAGGGAGTATCAATTATCACTAACGATACAAATCATGTATAAAAATCATTTGTATGTTCATAAATCGTTTTAGAAAATGATTTTGAAAATTAAGGGCTCCTTCGTTGTAAAGAAAAGGGTTTTAAATTTTTAATTCGATGATACAAACTTTGTTTTTGCAAAGGTTAATTCAGGAGTCTCACGAGCAAAATGAATGTTAAGCGGACGACAGAAACGCGTTGATGAGGGCCTGAAATTTTGCCATACATGTATTTCAGAGTTATCGTTTTCTTTCTTAAATTAATCTAATAGGAACGAAACTAGTAAAAAATATAGAAGCATCAGTGCAGCTGTTGTTCAAAAACACTTGCTTATATTCTGACTATCCCAAGGTAATATTAAAGCCATATTTACAAATTAAAACTAAATTATAAATTTTTATCTGCTGATTCAGCCAAAGTATTTATTACCTCTTTTTATAATAACATCAGTCTTGCATCAGCAATAATGATTCTGCCGAAATTTAAGCTTCAGTTTCACTTACTACAATATTATGGGATTAGGGGTGGGCGACAATAATCGATTATTCGATTCACTTTTAAGAAATTACCGATTAATCGACTTATCGATTAATATTTCAGAAAATATCGATGATCGATTATATCGATTAATCGGTTATTCAGTTGTTTGCTAAAATACTAAGCGTTTAATCGATTATTCAATTTCTTGCCCACCCGGTACCGATGACTTTACAACAGATATAGCTTTTAAAATTCCAATAATTTAATAATGCGTTGAGTTAAGGGTAATTTAAATGACATTTGAAAATACTTTCAGTACAATATATGAAGCAAAAAAAAAACAGAGAAACGTAAATGCGCACGTTACAAATTTAGCCAATAAGGGATCCTCATTTGCATTTTAAGATCCTTTACACAAATAGTACACTATGTAAAAATCGACGTCTCCTATTGGTTGATCCATCTCGTATTACAATATATCTTCGTGATGCAATCAATTTCTGCCAAGAGCTCTCGGAAGTGTCGTGGTGTAGAGGTTTAGACAGCTGGGTCTCACCTAGACGGCCTGGTTTCGATCCCCGTTCCTTTTTTTTTAGTTTTTTTTTAAGTTTATGTTTCTAAACAGTTTTTTTCTTGATTTTGGGTACGTCTTGGATTAGTTTGGGTATGTCTTGGGTTAGCACCTGGTTAGTTTCCTTTCTTTGAGCCCCCGTAGCCAGCGAAGCGAGCGGAGGGCCATGCGAATTGACCAATAGGAGAGGCCGATTTTTTATAGGGCACTATTTGTGTAAAGGATCTTATAATGCTCCTCATTTCGACGCGCCATTTTCTGATAATCTGGCTTCAGTACTTCAGTTGTTGCACAATTAGGTATAACACCAACACATATCCTCAACGGAGTGTTAGCACGTTAGCTGTGTAGTATATCAGTCTTTATCTTTTTATTATGTATTTGGGCAAAACTATTCGATAAGAAGGATCACTTTCCGCGGCGGCAACGATATCGGCAGGCCATGATACAAATAAAACAATCATGTTGGCAGGCGACCTTTGACGCGACGGCCATAGACCAGCTCATCCTTTTGTCAGATTAATTTTCATGCCTAAATTATATAGTCGAGTCAATATTAGATATAAGATAATATCGCTATTTTTTAGTTGTATTGTATTACAAAATAGGAATGAAATATACAGTAAAAATATTGTGCGAAACCTTTAACAAATTTTAAAAACACCCAAAAGGCCAAAATTTAATTAAATATTAAAAGATGGGGAAAAATCGAGCAACATTTTCTTCTTGATGTCTTTTGTCAGAATATTAGTATTCGGAAATATAGCGAAATCATTAGCACAAAATCAAAATCTTTTAAATATTAGTTATTACATACCTTGAGTATTGTTATCAATAATAACTAATTAAAAACGTTAACAGATTTTTGAAACAGCCAGTTGAATACAAACTTAATCAAAATATTTATTTGGTGATAATAATAAAAAAAAAACCATAACGTAAGTTTGACAGGGCGCTGCAAACAATTCAGAAGATATCAATTGTGTTTTTCCAAAGCCAAATAGAGTGTTAGAGTGCTATAAATAATTTCGTCATAAATTTGATTAAATATACCGCAAACGAAAATATCGTTTATGGCCAGCTTTTATTTAAATTCAACCTGTGTGCGGCGAAATTCGCCGATCGTTACCAGGCATCGAAGAAATTAAACGATGATCCCTTTGTAGTGCTCTCTTGTCATTAAGTGGACCTTCTTGTCGTAGTTAATATTCGCTGGTATAAGTGAGTTTGATCGCTGTTTTAACCACTAATTAAGAATAAAAAAACCCCAGATGGAAAACACTTTTAATGCTTGGGTTAAGTTATGGGTGTGGCACGGGTTAGTTGGTGTTTCAATTTTTTTTTTAAAGACGACATCCACTGTGACAACGCATTTTTGTCATATTAATAACAAAATGTAATAAAATATCGATACCTATCGACAGCCGAAAATATCAGGTTAAAATTATTCCATTGTCGCTATTTTCCTGTTATATTTTGAAACTTGTGTTCGTAATTAAACAATACAAGTTGTACCTATTGGTATTTTTATCCATATCGTAGATAATATTTCGTTTATTATTTACTTATTTATTATAATACTAAGTAACTATTACAAAGTAGTATCATTAATGAGCTATAAATGAGACAGATAATGTCAATAGTTGTTCATAACAAATAAATAATCCAAACATTAATACGTAATCATATTCATATCATTTATTCCTAATAGAACGCTCCCCGTATAAAAATAATCGAGCGGCAGTTCATATTGATCGTACACCGTAGCTGCACCCATTCGTTTACTGTACAGTGGCCGAGTGTGTTCAAGGTCAACGGCAGTATTTTCCACGGCATGCTGGAGTGAGCGGACTTATTAGAATATCTATAGACGGTGACTGAAGTTAACGAATGGCCAGAGATTATTGGATGCCGAGCTAGCAGTAACAGCATTAGAAATAGAAAACGTATGGTCGGGTACGGATTCTGGGTTAAACGGGAAATATTAGTAGCTTTAAACCCGAAGACTGCATCAGAAAACGTGCATGCCTTCCCCCAATTTCTGAAAGCAGTTGGCCAAACTGAATCCTGGTTAATTTACTTCCAAGATTAGTACGAACCCATTGTTGGTACGCACCTTAAAAATAAGACTTAAAGGACTTAACCACGGCTCCATAGTAAGTAAAGAGGTGGTATGTCTGATGGGAACGCACAACAGCTCAACATCGTCATCCCGAGCTATTTCGAGCAGGATTTTTCCGGCAGGTTTAGTAGCAATAAAATGTTTCTTCAACCATGTTGTAAAAGTTACAGTATGAACATAAGCTGATTTTTGTGACATGTAGGTCACAGAACCAAGAGGCATGCCATACTTTGTACTCGGCCTTTTTGTATTTTCCTTTAAAAATACTCGTCAGTTTTGTATATGCAGCCTGATTTGTTGAAAAGTTCATGTTCTGTAAGAATATCCTGCAGGAATTTGAAAAACTGTTAACTTCTGTTCGATTCATCCACTGACATCATGCAAGGTTCTGAGGCATAAATCTGGATGTCGGCGCAGAAAAGAGTTGAACTAGTAGTAACCCACTTTCTCAGTTTCCTTGTTGAACCTGATAAAGATTTTTAACTGGTCGAAAAAGAAAAGTGCTACTCTACGCATATCGTCTATATTCAAGGAAATCCAAGTGTTTGCAGCTTTTTTAAATGCCCTACAAAGTTTCAAGTCGTTCTGTTCTCCTAAAAGATATTCAAGTCTCATACGTCCTTTAAAAAAGTAATTTTTTCGTACCCGCCTTTTTAAAGTTTTCTTGGTACACCAAAATGCAGCATCAATAGAGGGGCTATTATGCTTGTACAGCAGCATTCAAATCTTTTACAGTTCATAAACATCTTGTAGATCTTGGTATCGGCATATAGGGCGTTGGCATATTGGCTAAAATAAAATTACCGCAAATTAAA
>JAEQML010068940.1:0-17873 GCA_016904865.1 Pissodes strobi | reverse complement strand
CTCCCCAGATTTTACGTTATTAAAATATGTTTTATGCCGCGTAAAACGACCCTTAATTGTACCACGCTCTCTTATTAATTTACTTAAATCGGCCATCTTATTCAAATGAAACAACACTCAAAGGAAAACGGATTGTATGTAAAGGCGAAATACTGGGATAAATATATGGAAACTCACCCTTATCGCTTGACGGTCTTCTGCCGGCAACTGTGCACTTTCTGTTTAATTATCGCAAGAATCGACTTTTTGCTTACTTTAATCGCAAGAATTCAACCACATCAGGCTCGTTTGGACCAAATGTTTTCGCTAGTTCTATTGTTAAAATAATAACACACGCTTACTTAAACTGCATGTTTAATTTCCTTAAACTTAAGGAGCAGTACAAATTTCTGTGCTACAGCGCCGGCCATTTTAGAAAGACAAAAGAGTCAAAAGACATACATATTATATTATGCATTACAGTGGTCAGTGGTTACATCAGCATCAGCTGGCTGGATTTTTATTAGCGCTGTTGCCGGGTTGTAAACCCTGATATGTGCATAAGAGAAACATAATACCTATCTTAATATAATTTAACAAAGTAGGCGAATTTTGCCGTAAGAGAGTTTTTTTGAGCAGTTACGGTGGAGCAGTAGAAATCACGCTCTGAAAGAGCAGAGAGGATTGAGATTTATATGGAAAACGAACCCATGGTGGACATTGTTGTAGATGAGTTAATAATAAATTTGGATGACAATGACAACAGTTCAGACGAAAGCTCTGATGATAATTTAAGCGAGGGGTACCTGTCGGGAATAGAAGAAATACCAACATGAAAGTAATGAATATACTTACCTAGCTTTAACCTTTATGTAATATTTTGTGATATTTGTTCTATTATCTTATTAATATAGTGCCTGAAATTATTAGTAAGTATATATGATAATTGAAAAATGTTTTCTGACCATCAAATTTATTTGAATGTAAGTGTAATCTTTATAAAAATAAAATTTCTTTCTTTAAATGATGCGAAGTAATAAAGGCTCATTATTATGCGCAACCCATAACTAATGTTAGTGCCTTTTATTTTCTACGCGGAGTGTACTGTACTAAAATTTGGTCTTCGCTATCTCTGTTGTACACTGACTCTCCTTTTCTTTCATCTGCGCATCTCAGAGTTCTTCCTATTTTGCATGACCTGTACTTTGTTTAGATAAGCATAAGGTTCTAAATATAGGACAAATTGTAAAAGAACACTGCCGTACAAAGCAAGAATCAAGTAACTCCAAATTTAAAGGTTTTGGCTAGAGCAACTTGTTTATTTTAAAATGGTTTTTTAGATTACGTCTTTAGAATTGACCCCAAAGTGCTGTGGTTTTTTTAACTTAATATTTTTTGGGTCCTCTTTTTAAGGGTATAAATAAATATAGAATAAACTTACTAAATATCTATGTTTTTGATAGTTCTTGAGTTACTGCATTTAACAATCGCCCTGATATGCAATCTTAAAAGGAAGTAACTTCACATGCTAGATATTTAAATAAGCTAAGTGCCCAAAAACAATGAAAAAATCAAGTAACTGGATTTATAATTTACACTACAAGGGGATAAGCAATAAAAAACTTACATAAATAGATTTAAAGGGCATAAGAATTTCTAAATTGTTTTATTAAAATAAAATAACACAAGTAAGACTGATTTTCTGAAAAACTAATTTTTATTTTTAATAAGTGAAAAGAATATTTCAACATGGCAACCAATAAAGCAACTTATATTTTTTACAAAAAACAGTATATGTACACTATAAAAAAAAATCTCATAAAGACTCAATAGTATTTATCATTTTCTAAAAAGTCCAAGATTTATTTTGAAAATAATATTCTAACAAGGCAACTAACGCCTCTTTCAGACGATACGGATTTTAGCCGGTCCGGTTTATTGTAGTCCAGTAGTGCATTAAACTAATTGTCGCAAGGTCTTAATTCATCACTCACGTTAAAACCAATAGAACCGGACCGGCTAAAATCCGTATCGTCTGAAAGAGGCCTGATAGTCCAAATAGTAATTATTGCTTAAAAACTCCAGTATTTAACGCTTAACAGCGGTTTTTTAGGTTTGAGCAGCAGGAATTCCTAAGTCATCAACATCTTCTTTACTTGGCAAATTTTTCCAAAAAAATTGTTTTCTTGGTGACATACATATACATAACATATAATAATAATAAGATGCTTTCTTGTCAAAAAATTTTACAATTTAATGTATTATATAAAATATTAAATATCATATATAACATCAAATCCTAAACACTAAACACCAAACATTAAACATTCAACATTAAATCATTAAACCAGTGTGTAAGATGCTCCAAATTAAGTATTAATAAAAAAGTCGTTTACTGCGTATAAGGCTCTCTCCATTAAGTATGATCTCAAAGCTCTGCGAAAAGCGGAAAAAGTTGTTATTGACTTCATTTCAAATGGCAGATAATTGTGCTCTCTGAGCGTGGAGTTGGCAGATAAAGATCATGCTCCGTATTCCTAAGTGGATAGTTGTGAGATGGCCTATCTAGAATAGCAGATACGTGCTTGCGGATTAAGCAAACGGATTCAAATATGATTAAGAAAGAGTTAATATTTTAAATTCTTTAAAGAAATCCTGGCAGTGACACAACACGCACAACACCTACGCCAGAATGGAAGGGCGTATCGGAGGTGCGACTCAAAAAGGGCATAATAGACTGTTTCTAGCAGTTGACACGTTAAGCTCCCTGGAAACCGTTCTTAGCGCAAAACAGGCAGAACTCAATTTTTGAAGTGAAAACTTCTTTAGGCGCGTTTTGCGTTTATTTTTGTGGGGGTTGAATGAGACCGAGCCGTCACGCGTCACGCTCGGATATGTAACGTAACGCTCCTTCTACTGGCATGTTCCTGTATAAGTAGAGGGCTGAAATTTTCAGGGGATATAGCCGGGGTAAAAAGAAGATCCTGGACGAAAACGGGTACCACCCCCCCCCCCTTCCCGTTTGGCCAGGGGAGGGGGAGATGGAAAAATGTAAATAATTAATTTCGGGAGAACGGTAAGAGGTACGGGGTCGAAATTTTTATGGTAGGTGCGCCCCATGGGGGGCCAACTTATACGGGGGGGACCGAGGCTCTAATTTAAGGGGGGATTTTGGGGAAAAAACAGTTTTTCGCCCGTATCTCTGCAACGAAGGCTCGGATCAAAATTCCGACAAGCGATGACCCCGCTGGTTGAAGTTTTCACTTCTGTCGTGCGATCTTAAGCACACACCAATTTTTTTTTGATAAGGCATCGATGTGCAAGTTCCACTTTAAATGGTTGTCCACAACAAGCCCAAAAAATTTGACATATAATAATAATATCTTTTGAAGTAGTGGATGTGAGTAAGAAGTTGTATTGTTTAATTATAGTCTAAAACGCTTAGATCAGCTCGATTGTACCAAATTATTGTATATACGAATTACATACACCCTGTAAAGTTTTAAGTCGATACAATTAGAAGTAGGTTGACTTCCTAGATTTTTCGCATACATAGTTAGTTACAAGTCAATTTAATAAAAGCGTGTTAAAAATGCACTCTAACTTATTTAAAAAACATTAAACGATGTAATAAGTACCAAACTTACCCACTACTTTTGTGTTGTTTTGCTAAAATTTCAAGCAGTTTTCTTCCTCGACTAGCCATATTTTTTGTGTGCACGACTAAAACTTACGAGGCAAATAATAAATACTGAACGATTGTCCAAACTTGCATAAAACAACGTACTAGAGCCTTTTTTCCGGTAATATTTTAAAAGAAGTCGAGTTAGCTATATCTCTGCTATCGTTTTAACACTTTGAACGAGGGTAAGTAAAGTTACTTGATTCTTCATTTGGATTTTATAATACCTAGCATAAAGTAAATCGACTCACTTGTTTCTTAAATTGTAAAAGTGTCAATTCTCAGGAAGTAACTCGAATAGATTTATTTATACAATGGTAAATTATAGGCAAGAATAGGAAAATACAAAACTTTGCAAGTAAGAAGATTTACTAAAATATTTTTCGCCGCGAAGTAGAGATGCTAGAATTTAGTTGTAAATAACTTGCTAATGTAACACCACTTAATTACCGGGATTGGTGGAGATATAAAGGTGTCAAAGAGAAGCGCAAATATGCATACAGAGTAAGAATTAAGTAAGTCGAGTTGCTTGAATCTGTGTTTTTGCGGCAGAACAGTTAAACGAACGAAACGAAATAAAGTCGCTTGTATATAAACTCCTAGATAGTAATTAGTTTGCTTTTTAAAAAGCATTTTTCGCTCTCAAAAATCATAATTTCTATGTGCCTCTGATTATTTAAACACACAGTACGCTCTTAGAAACCTATAATGAAGAAGGAGCTGACGATTAATTTACGAATTAGCTTACGATTGACAAATGCACTTAACGTCACATTATATAGGTACTCTTCTTTGACGACGACTAAAGGAAAGAACTTATGCAAAGTTCGGAGATTAAAAAACTTAACGCGAATAAAAGTTATCTTTCAAAACAATGCCTAAATTAAACTTAAGTATCGTTTTATGATAGGTACTGAAACGCCCCTGACCCGGGTACACCCTTTTGCACCCAAAAGCCAGCAACTTGGTTGGACGTGATCGTAACAATATTAATAAATATTATTACTGTCCCTGTTTAATTGACGTTGTTTTGTAGTAGGTTCTAAAGTAGATGTTTGTGAAACGATTATCTCGAATAATTACAATTTTTTAAGTGACCAGTCAATACTGGCAATAAAACACAAATGACCATTCTTTATATTTCTATTTTTCTTTACTTGTACAGTTTAATGAAAACGCAGCATTAATTTATAGAAAATAACCTTTAATCTAAAAAAAAACTTAAATACAACATGAAATGAATTTATCTATTAAAGGAAACATGTACATAAGAAAAAAAACACATTATTTGCGAGAATAAAGTTACGATATTTCAATCAGGCCCCGAACCAAGAAGTAAACCGTGACCGCTTAATAAAAAACTACAAAGTAGGTGCCCTTACACTGTGCTCTACGCTCGATACACTCACATTACTCACACGGAAAATATATTAATATGCATACCACCTCGTACACATGCACATACTAAACAAAGTTAGTAACAAGCTGAGAGCGTAGCGGATAAGATCTGACCAAGACGTATAATATATATATTTTTAGATACCCCCGCGGAATTACGTCACAAGGTTCTTTTGGGGGGTTGTCCCGAAGGATTTTTTCGTGTCCCGTAGGCTCTTTTCGCGTCCCGTAGGACTATTGTACCCTTTGTTTAAGAATCTTAACACTATTAGCCCAACTTGTTATTCGGATATAAGAGAGTTTAAGTTTACTTGAACATCTTTGGTCACAATCACCTCCCCGTCCGAAATCTGATTAAAACCGCGCAATTTACGAGAATCTGATCACCCTAAAGCATGAGGTTTTGAAAGTACGTCCGTCCGTTAAAATGATGTCTAAATATTAAATCATAAAGAATTTAAGTGAAACCAAATAAATTACTTATCTGCAAAGAAGCCGTCTGGACTCCCCTGCGAGTTGCGCCTATGGCTGAGGTTTTAGGATTTGTTCTTAATTTCATTTGGCTCCGAAAAATTACTGATAAGCTCAATTTCCTTTATGATTGCAAAATTATATAAGCGGTGTGAGAAACTTGACTCTAATTGAATATCAGAATATGTGAAAATTTTAATAAGAGTTTTGGCGAGTGGAATCGGACACCAGTCTCTAGCCAAAATGAGAGAGATTGAAAATAGGTGGAAATTTTAACCAGTCTCAAGCTTTTAACAAAGCGAGTGGATTTATTTTGCGCTTTTAACCAGTCTCAAGCTTTCGCGAGTGGATTTCTTCTGCCGATCTTGTTTTGCGGTGGCGTTTTTATAGGCAAAAGTCCCCATTTGATGTGTGAGCGCGACAAGAGGCTATTAAAATTCCGATCTCACACATTAGAAAAATGAATTAAAAAGATACGTAAAATAAGTGTGCCGCGTATCTCCAAGGCTTGACTCGACCCTCTCTTTACCTGCTTAGGGGTTTGCTTGCAAAAAGTGCGTTTTGAAAGCTTTTTATAATACCGAGTGTACCTATTTCAGTTTTGCCGGTGAATTTAATTATTTTAGAACTTTTCTTTGTTAATTTGCATACCTAGGGTCGGTCTGTTTCAGTACCTAAGTTTATTTTTCCTAAGGACGATTGTTCTACATATTTGACAAAATGTGATATTCATTTGACAATATTCTACGTGCCATCCACATACGAAAATTATAATTATAGTTACAAATTTCCTATGTAGATGGCACGTAGAATATTATCAAATGAATATCACAGGCTGGCAAATATGTTGAATTTTCTTTAATTTCATTATATCACTGTCCAAGAAAGCAGCAAATTATCCGTGTGTTAGTTTACGTAATGCATCTTCGTGGAAGTTCTTAAAACTTAAACAGGTTTTTAATTTACACCTATTCCAAGATTGTGTGCAATCGGGCCTTTATCAGTTGTGAAATATATTGAAAAAGTAAAACACCAATTTTTAGAAAAAGTTTATTCAGTCTTTTAGCTAGAAGCCCCGCGAAGATAAATTGGTCTTTCATTTATATCCTGTAGTAATCTGTTATTGGACTCTACCAGTTCGTCTTCCAAAGTATAAATATGGATGACATCCTTAAGCTGAAAATATGGATACATATTAGGTAACTTCACTAAGAATTCCACTTGTATATCATAGGGTGAATGAAGTTGCATATCCTATTTATATTTTGATAACATGATCCAGAAAACTTGATGCATGAACTTAGAAAAGGATTAATTTAATCACTTATGGTTCTATTTCACTTTGTCTAGCTGTTTCATTATTATTATTATTGGTAAAAGATGACATATTGAATCTTATTAGATATTTTGTAAAAATCGACTCTGAATTTTTCGCTTTTGCGATTTAATGTGTTTTTGAGGTTTACAATGCAAATTCAAAACCAAAAACAAAATAAGTTAAAGAGAATATCAAAGCTAATATTAATAATGAACAATACTCAATAGACTTCATGATGTACAAAAAATAGTCATTGCCAATAAATGTGACCTTATTAAAGAAGTTAAGCGATTATAATCTAGGCACTCACATCTGTTTGTGAAATGTTCGAAGGATTCTTAAATACGATCCAATTAATATGTTCCTCGCAGAGAGGAGTAGTAAGAGAGCCAGCATATTTAAAGAATTTGTCATAATCTTCAGGGAAGAAGTTATTAAATCTTATTCCTCTGGAGCAGATACTGACTTCACCTGCTTTTTGAGACACGTTTTTCACTGCATCACCTATTATTCTGAAGTTTTCGAAACTTGTCACGTTTGATGCCTAAAACCAATACCAATAATAAAATTTAGCCAATAACACATTAAAGTTATAAAATACTCAAATAATATGTGTGAATTAATGTGGTATATGCAAAATAATTTTTCATTTTTGGATCCACCACACACATATTGAAACAACCATGTCGCTGTAGGAGAATGGATCAAAGTAAAATAGTAATAGTAAACACATACATTGCGAAAAATCATAAGAAATAAGAATCAAATAACACTACATAATAAAAATAAATAATTTAGATAGAAAAAATTACTAATTTGATACAAATAGGCCTCATTTAGACATACTGTTATTATCTTAAATCAATGACAACAACGGTAATACCAATATTTTATAGCTGCCAATATTTATGAGTGAAGACAAAGGAAAATCAACAGTTAAATTAACTCTAGTACAATTGCTATAGTTAAGAATGATGAATACCTGCGCCTCAATTCGGGTTCTTAGTGATCAGAGGATACTAAAAGTTTTCAGAATTCGTACTTGGAATCCTCAAATCGGCATGGTAAGGGTTGCTTTATAGCATCAAATACGTGATCAGCAGAATGAATATCATATATTGTCTGAAATCTGTATGCGAAACTCCAAAGAAAACCGGGCAGGATCTAAGGATGATGTATGAAAAGTGTTCAGGCCCCTTTAATCAGGGGCGACGAGTATGGAATATGGAATCTAAGTAGCAAAAACAATGTATATTAAATAAAAGGAGAAGTATATAGAAGTAGTTTAGTGACCTTTATTTTATGGGCAATTTTTAATATATAGTAAAAAAAGATATGTTGACATTTTGAGGTTAACCGCTGCGATTTTAATGGTTCTATTCCTTCTAAATCGCTGTTTTCGTCTGAAAAGATGATGTGTCGTGTGATAAGTAAATCGTTTATTTCTCTTTCAATTTGTCCGCCAAATGCTCACTATTTCTCTTCAATATATAAAGAACGTATTTAGCGGATCATTTCCAATATTCCTCGGATACTGAGTCAATCGCTTCTAATGCAAGTTTATTTAAATATATAATTCAAAGTTCGCTGGTATTATGCTCTCGTATACTTATATCTTTTTCATGCTGTCCATGCGAGTTCAATAGGATTCCGATCGCACATAAATGGAAGTAACCTTAAAGGCTTATGGTCCCGACAACGTAAAAGGTTGCCAATTCTATAGTTATTTGAAAGTTTATTGATTGGCTGGGACTACTTCATTTACATGTAGGATCAAATTTCAGATTGTTAATCTGAAGGCAGGTTCTTTATCTTGTATATAAGAATGATAAGGGGCATTATCCAATACCACGAATGATTCTGAAGGAATATCAGGTAAAAGCTTCTCTATAAGCCATTTTTGAAAATTATCTTTATTCATCTGTCCATGGTAGCCTCCAGTTATGAGTACCGTGCGAAAAACTAAAGCGGCACCTAGAACAAACCAGCATGACTTGTCGCTAGGTCGCGCCGGTCTAAAAGCGTTCCCGACACGATTGTGTCAGAAGTATTATAATATTTCACTTACGCCGCGCGTGGCCATCCGCTCGGTTCGCCCGCTACGGGGGCTCAACACACAGGGACTAATCAAGTGCTAACCAAAACTAACCCAAGGCATGCCCAAAATCAAAAAATAAAACGTTTTACGAGCAAAAAAAAAGTTTTGCAACCAGCGGGAATCGAACCCTAGCCGCCGCATGACAGGCAAAGACTCTGTCAATTACACCACTACACCGTTTGGTAAAACTTTGCTGAACCGCCACGACATAAGTAATTCTCATAACGTCGCGTCGCACGCAGTATTTCGTTATCGGGAACAATTTTAGACCGGCGTGACCTAACCGCTAATACCAACATGCAGCAAGCAAGGTTTTGACTCCATATCGGGATAATGGGCAACTTACTGAAGATCTAAATAGTTTAATAAAACACATGCCAGTCAGTAGCGTGCCGTATAGGGGGCCAGGGGGGGCGAATGCCCCGCCCCTCCCGCCCTCTATCTAACCCGCTTCAGCCTCCTAATGCAAACTGCAAATGGCTCATCATTCGGCGCCCTCGAAATAGCTCGCCCCTCCCGCCCTTATACCCACGGCACGTTACTGATGCCAGTGCTCGAACTTATAGTGAAATAGTATATAATTTTATATGGAGGAAAAGTGATACTTTTCATGGCGCGCTCGTGTTTAACAGCCGAACGGAGTGAGGCTGTTAATAGAGAGAAAGCCATGAAAAGTAACTTTTCCTCCAAATAAAATATGCTGTTTTTTTCTTCAAATGTCGACAAATTAATGCAAAAACATCTCTTTTTAATAGTAATAATAATTATTATTAAAGATAAGTGGGTTCGCTTGGCGGCTTAGACCGGTGTCGGTGAATAGGCACAGGTTGTCGCTATAGTAATGTAACATAAAGCTGTCAGTGGACACTGTCAACAATAATTATTTTTTTAAAATTGCGTCTTCGATTGCGTTTTAATTCCGTATTGATAGGCAGTTATTGAGTAAGTTCGATTAAATAATAACCAATTTGTTCCTAAATTAGTGATTTTTAAAAATGCAGTGCACACATTGAGTGATAAATACAAATTTTAGTTTAATAATTCTTGAATTGTTGACGCTTGTTTTGTTGTTTGTTTGTATCTATGTTACTATGATAACACTTTTCACTCTGCCGGCGAAAAAGTGAAAAGTAAAGCTCCGGCGGAGGAAAAATGAAACTTCACGGCCGCCTACACAGTCGAGTAATCACGGATTTACTGACATTTGAAGAAAAAAGCTTTTAGTGGTCTGAAAGGAAAATTTCGCCGTCTGAAATATCTGGAACAACATTTAACTGAAAATATTGAGCCGGCTACTAGAGCGGATTCCGTGAATAACACCAGAAATATTTTTGCTTCGCCAACATTTGTACACTGTCATATCATCAGGTCTCGTCTAGATACACAATGGCTGTGTCTAACGCAATTCAGCGATGAAGCACACAATTTAAAGCGCTGCATACAGGGCTTTCGATTCTGTTAGACGGCTTTTGAGCCGGAGGAGTATCCGACCGACTGTCATAATTTATTTCTTCTGTGTACCAAAGATCCAAATGGATCTTTGTGTGTACAAACAAAACAAAATAAGAATTGACCAATTTTTCATAATGAACTATTTTATTTTGGAATTATTTATGGAAGATACGTCTTAAGAGGACTTAATTGAAATTTGCATGGAATAAACTGATTGGATATTTACTCCAAAAAATAGCACCAGAAAAATCAAACTCGATGCGTGTGCCCCTTGAAAAAAAGTACACATTGCTGTACGGACACTAGCAAATTAAGATTCTTATAGAGAAATTGGGAATCTTTTTGGACTTCAGAAATCCACTGTTGACTAAATTTTTCATGGGATTTGTAGTCTTTTATCAGGCAGTCGGTATGAGTTTGAGTGGCCAACCGTAGAACAGGCAGAAGCAACCAAAAATTATGCGTTAGAAGAAAATGGGTTTCCAAATTGTATTGGATTTGTGGATGGTTGCCACATCCAAATTATAGCCCCTGGAAGAAATCTAGTAGGCTTTTACAACAGAATGCGCACAGTGCGGTGCTTCAAGGGATTTGCAATGAAACTCTAAAATTTACCAACATTAATCTGGGACACACCGGACGGCCGGACGTGCGTGTATTTAGGGACAGCAATTTAGTGAAGAATTGAGGCAATTAAAAAATAGTGAAAATCACATACTGCCTATACACCTTCAAGCAGGCATTTGACTCCATATCGGGATAATGGGCAACTTACTGAAGCTCAAAAATTGTTTAATAAAACACATGCCAGTGCTCGATCTTATAGTGAAAAAGCCTTTGGACGTATCAAGGGAAAATTTCGCCGTCTTAAATATCTCGAACTACATTTAACTGAAAATATTTCTGAAGTAATTTTTGCAGCTTGTGTTCTACATACATTTATTTTAATATATAAACCAACTGTTAATCTGAATAACTCGGAACCATGAGGATTACCAATCTACCCAGAAAGCCTTAATGGTATTGAGAAACGCAGTGTAATTTGAAATTTTTTATAAGCCAAAAAATTAATAATTTCACTACCATGTATTTTTGTTTTATGAGTATTTCTTAAAGTATTGAGCGTTTGTAGATAGGTATGTATTATGTATTGATATTTGATGTTTTCAATTTAAATAAAGCAGATTTAAATAATTCAGACTTTTATTGACATTAAAAGTAACAGCTTTTACTTAGGTATTTTAAACCAAAAACAAAATTATGATTTTAGTATGTTATGAAGCTAATCAGCTAATCAACTCATCAACATATAAACAAAATAGTAGGTATTTGACCTAACAAACTAGGCGTCACAAACGTTTTTTTAATACACATAAACTAAGCCATATAACCTTCACAACACATCTACATTTTATATAACTGTTACTGTGGCTTTCGGGTTGTTAGGCCGTCGTCGGTTGTCTTTCTTTCTTGACGTTTCTCCAACAGAAGCGGTTAGCATCTTCAGAAGTTTTTTGGTCGGTTTTACTGCTTGCGGACTACTGGAGCTCGGCGGGGTCTCGCTCATATTTATACTTGCGAATGGATTGAAAATATTACTTTTGTTTATGCGCATATTTCACTTTTCGCATGGCCCTCCGCTCGCTTCGCTCGCTATGGCGGCTTAAGAAGAGGAAACTAACCAAGTGCTAACCAAAACTAACCGAAGATATACCCAAAATCAAGAAAAAAACTGTTTAGAAAAAAAAAATAAAAAAAATGTGTGTGCTTAAGACCACACGATAGAAGTGAATACTTCAAGCGGGGTCGTCGTTTGTCAGAATTTCGATCCGAGCCTTCGTTGCAGAGATACGGGCGAAAAACAGTTCAACAGTTTCTAGTTTTCGTCCATGATTTTCTTTTTACCTCGGCTACATCCCTTGAAAATTTCAGCCCTTTACCTATACGGGAACATGCCATACATATCCGAGCGTGACGGCTCCGAGCGTGATGCGTGACTGCTTTACTGAATTCAATCCCCAGGAAAAAACGCAAAATGCGCCTAAAGAAGTTTTCACTTCAAAAAATGCAAAAAGATTTGAATCCGGGCCGCCGAATCGGCTGATTCAAAACCTAACCATCTAGTCCCCACAACCACGAGAGATCTTGCGACAAGCTGATTGGATCGCGAAGACGACGCGAATGAAAAATTGGTGCGCGCGCACGCAGGAACGAGAGTGATAATTTCAATCTATCCGCAAACCATATTTATGGTTGGCTTCGGTGGGCGGGGACTCATCTGATTGGTCAACTGTGGCGGAAGGTGTTGTGGCTTCCACTTTATTCATTTCGGTGCTATTTTCGTGGTCTTGAGTATCGGAATCCATGTCTTATGTATTTTTACTGCTTCCTCTGTTTTGTTAAAGTTGTTTGTATGCTTATGGCTTCCCTGTAGAATATGACGTGATAAGATGAAGTCGATGCAAGAACTTGGATTTCTTCGAATTTTATGTGATGGTCTGTTTTTGTGAGTGCATGTTCTGCTACGGCGGATTTGTTTATTTGTTTCAAGCGGCAGTTTGCTTTTATTCGGGTATTTATTGATCGCTTTGGTCACGCTACTACATGTGCAAGGTATGCGGTAGATACCCGATACTGCAAGCGGATCCTGCTTATCTTTAGCTGATATTAGACACTCCTTTATTTTTCTTGTCGGTTTGTATATTATTTTTATATTTTCGTTTTGTAGTAAACGGCCTATCCTGTCTGCGACTTTGAGAATGTGAGGCAGAAATGCTCTGGCTTCTGGTTGATTCTGATCTTTGATTCGGTTGTTTCTTGGTTGCATTGTTCTCTTTGCTTCTTGTTCCGAATAACTGTTGGACATCAAAGCGTTTTTCAGATGTCCTAGCTCCGTGTCTAGTGCCACGGGTTCACAAATTCTTCTTGCCCTTTCGGTTAACGTTTTGATGATACCTTATTTTTGGGCTGGATGATGGTTGGAGCCCTGTGTAGATATCGGTCGGTGTGTGTCAGTTTTCTGTAGACTGTGTGTCCTAGTTGTCTGTCTTTGCGTGTTAATAAAACATCCAGAAATGCCAACTTTTTGCTTCCTTAGATCTCCATTGTGAACTGTATATGTTCGTGCATGTTGTTGATCCGCTGGCAGTATGGGGTATCTAACTCATACTTTCCACATATGGTAGCGTTTATATAGAAACAACAAAGCGGTCAATAAATAACCGAATAAAATAACATAAAGCCAACTGTCGCTTGGGACAAATAGACAAATCTCCTTAGCAGAACACTCACAAAAATAGACCATTGCATCAAATTCGAAGAAGCCCAAGTTCTCGCATCGACTTCATCTTATCATGCCAGACTCTACAGGGAAGCCATTGAAATCCATAAGCCTACAACTTTAACAAAAGAGAGGAAGCAGTAAAAATACATAACACATGGATTCCGATACTCAAGAGCATGAAAATAGCACCGTACAATAAAGTGGAAACCACAACACCGTCCGCCACAGTTGACCAATCAGATAAGGCCCCACCCACCGAAGCCAACCATAAAAATATGAGCTGAGATCCCGCCGAGCTCCAGTAGTCCGCAAGCAGTAAAACCGAAAACAACTTCTCAAGATGTCAACCGCTCGTGTTGGCGAAACGTCAAGAGAAAAAGACAACCGACGATGGCCTAACAACCTGAAAACCACAATTATATTGGACTATGGCCGCGAAGTGTTAATATATCTACATTTGTATTGGTAGCTTAAAACAAGTACCTACGGAAAATTACAGACTACGACATGATGGTGATCCCCCTTAAACCTATCTCTTAAACTTTTCATTTGATGTGACAAATATAAAACGTGAGAAAATCGGACTTTTTTTCGACCGAATCTCCTGTGGTGAACGGACGACGAAAAGTGCTCTCCTATATTTTTAACTAAATTACTAACAATATCCTGTGTTTTGATAACATTTATGAAAAGAATAAACCTGATAACATATTAGAGGGATTAAGGTAGGATCTTTCCTATAGTATCTATATACAACGTTATTTCTGGCCGGAAAAAAAAAGTTAGGTTAGGAAAATTCGAGAAACTACTGTGTAGTTAGGGTAGATTGATGGGGGAACCTCCTGGGGGGCCCGAGGGGCCCCCATTAAAGATTATGTTAAATTTAAGTACGAAACAAATGCTCTGGGTCCTTTCCAGGTAGTCCTGCAAGGATCAGGGGAAAATAATGTAAGTAATTTACATCCAATTGCTTTAGCAAAGGAATTATTTAATTTAACTATTGATGGTATCAAGGGACCCTTTAGGAAGGGCAAAAGCAAGATACTGGTAGAATTTAACAGCCCTGAGTCGGCAAATAACTTTGTAGATAATGAATATTTGAAAAATAAGGGATATACAATGTATATACCAGAACATAATAGGTTTGTTCTAGCAGCGATTTCAAACGGTTCCAAACCATCCGGAGTTTGCGCATAGCGACATAAGCGACGCTTATATCGTTATGCGCAAACTCCGGATGGTTTGAAACCGTTTCAAATCGCTGCTAGAACAAACCTAATGTTTCATGTAAAGGGGTAGTCAGGGGCGTTAGCAAGGAATTTGAAGTAGAAGAAATTTTAAGATCTACAGAGGGTTACATTAGTGTAATGAAAGTAAAAAGGTTTAACAGAAGAGCTACTAAAGAAAATGGAGAAATAGAATATTTAAAAACAGGAACATGTCTAATGACTTTTAAAGGCAAAACTGTACCAAAAACAGTTAATATTTTTGGCTTAGAATACTCGGTAGAACCTTATATAATGCCTGTTACCCAGTGTTACAACTGTTTACTTTATGGGCATATTCAAAAGCAATGCAGGGGGAAATAAAAAATGCCAGAAATGTGGAGAGAAAGATCATAAGGGTGCATGTGAGTGTGAATGTGAAAACAAAGAAAATCATGAATCAGTCTGTAACAATGGAACAAAGTGTATCAATTGTGACAGTCTGGAATACTCGTCTATAAACAAAACGTGTCCGGAATACGCTAGACAACAACAAATTCGCATGTATATGGCCCTAGATAATATGTCCTACTATGATGCTAATCAAGCTTTACCTAGAATCAAAAAAAATATCAATGAAAAGAGCTTCGTTAGATACTCTGAGGATTTTCCGAATTTAAAACAAAAAAATACTACAATACCAAACGTTAACTCGTTAAGTCAAAATAGACAGTTATTCTATGAGAGTAGAAAAGGAGTAAACTCCCAACCTACGTACAGTAGTAGCATAGTATAAACAAACTAGTAAGTTCACTCAGCGGTAAATCCTTTGATGTAATTCAGCCACATTCTTTTATATCAAGTGACAACTGGAGATGAGCGATGCACTGCGTAAGTTTCCGATCGATTCGCGTGGCTTCCCCTAGACAGAGATGTATTCAGGAGATTGTATGGACTCATACCGAAAGACCAACTGAATGCCGGCCGGGTGAAAAATCAAGTGAAACTGAGCAAAGTTGTACAAATATTTTCATAGGAGGAAATTGAAAAAAAAAATGCTATACAGGGTGTCATTTTTAGGCGATACCACTGTTGCTATCTCAGAATCTAACAAGAATTTAACAACACTGCAAATCGATCTTGAAAGGGCATCAATAATGGCAACTTTTCTCTAATTTAATCAACTTTATAGCTTTGAACGCTTCAAAGATAGCAATAATAGTGGATTACCTAAAATTTATTTAAAAATATATAATAATATAATACTTGGGAACCTCATTTTTACTACACTTCTTTGGTTTCATGAAAGTGATTTTTCAAGGCCACGTTACGACATGGTTTATGTTTTCATCTCGCGTTACGGAATTTTTGTATCGGTGATTGGACGACTAACCCAAACTAACCAAATCTATCAAAATTGATTATACCGTATCGGCACCGGATCAAATGTTTAGCATTATAAGATCCTTTACACAAATAGTGCACTATATAAAAATCGGCCATTCTTATTGGTCGATTCGCATGGCCCTCCGCTCGCTTCGCTCGCTACGGGGGCTCAAGAAAAGGAAACTAACCAGGTGCTAACCCAAAATCAAGAAAAAGACTTATTCTAAAAAAAAAGAAAAAGCGACGGGGTTTGAACCCGCGCCGTCCAGGTGAGACCCAGTTGTCTAAACCTCTACACCACGAGAGCTCTTGACAGAAACCGATTGCATGACGAAGACATATTGTAATACGAAATGGATCGACCAATAGGAGAGGTCGTTTTTACATAGTGCACTATTTGTGTAAAGGATCTTAAAATGCAAATGATTGCAATAAGTTGAGACTAAGTGAAACTAACCGAAACATGATTCGACGATTAACTAAAACTAACCAAATCTATTAAAATTGATTATAACGTATCGGAACCGATTCAAATGATTAAAATAAGTTAAGACTAAGTGAAACTAACTGAAAGTTGTCGCCGAATATCCCAAACTAACCAAATCTATTAAAATTTATTATAATGTATCGGAAAAGCCTCAAATGGCTAAAATAAGTTGAGAATAAGTGTAGCTAACCGAGAGTTGATTGAACTACCCAAACTAACCAAATCTATCAAAATTGATTATAACGTATCGGATGTCTAAAACAAGTTGAGACTAAGTGACACTAACCGAAAGTTGATTGGACGACTAACTTAAACTAACCAAATCTATTAAAATTGATTATAATGTATCAGAATCGCTTTAAATAACTAAAATAAGTTGAGAATAAGTGAAACCAGCCGAAAGTTGGTTCGACGACTATCCCAAACTAACCAAATCTATTAAAACCGGTTATAACGTATCGGAACCGGTTCAAATGGCTAAAATAAGTTGAGAATAAGTGAAACTAATCGAAAGTTAGTTAAATCGACGGCTAACCCAAACCAACCAAATCTAATGAAATTGTTTATAACGTATCGGAACCGGTTCAAATGATTGAAATAAGTTGAGACTAAGTGAAACTAATCGAAAGTTGGATCGGCGGCTAACTCAAACTAACCAAATCAATTAATATTGATTATATAACGTATCGGAACCGCTTTAAATGTTTAAAATAAGTTGAGAAAGTTGAATGGACGACTGACCCAAACTAACCTAATCTAATAAAATTGGTTATAACGTGTTAGAACCGGTTCAAATGGCTAAAATAGGTTGAAACTAAGTAAAACTAACCAAGAGTTGATTGTGGGACTAACCGCATTAGGTTTCGATACGTTATGATTAATTTGAATAGACTTGGTTAGTTAGGTTTGGGTTAGTCGTCGATTCAACTTTCGGTTAGTTTCACTTAGTCTCAACTTATTTCAATCATTTGAACCGTTTCTGAGACGTTATAATCAATTTTAATTAATTAGGTTAGTTTGGGTTAGTCGTCAAATCAATTTTCGGTTAGTTTCACTTAGTCTCAACTTATTTTAGATATATGAACCGGTTTCGAAACGTTATAAACAATTTTGA
>JAEQML010068939.1:0-17873 GCA_016904865.1 Pissodes strobi | reverse complement strand
GACACACTGGGAACGGTCCTGGACGCCCTCGGGAAGGAAGCGGTGATTATGGGCGACTTTAACGCTAGTGCACCCGAGTGGGGGATGGAACAGACAAACCAAAGAGGTCGTGTCTTACTGGAGTGGATGGCCACGAGAGATCTAATGATAAGCAATAGAGGAAACACGGAAATATTCCAAAACGAAAAGGGTTCATCGATAGTAGATCTCACACTATTCGGTGGCGACATTGGCGGGAAGGTTCGAAACTGGAGAGTGTTAGATAAAGAATCACTGAGCGGCCACCGGTACATAATATTTGATCTCACGGAGCAGAAAATGGAAAATAACGGAGATAAAGTGTTAGGTAGTAACAGAGAAAAGATCGACAAACACAAGCCTAAAATAGCAGCTGACAAAACATCAAATCAAGTACCGGAAACAGCCGAGCAACTATTAGAACAACTGAAACAGATCTGTGATGCCTCAATGCCACTTAAAAAAATATCTTACCGCAAGAGACCGGTATACTGGTGGACGCAAGAGATCTCGGAGCTCACACGAGCTTGCCTGCACTCAAGACGTACTACCACATGGAATAACAAGAGGGAACATCCCAGAAACGAACAAGACAAACAGAGGTATAACAAAGACATGAAAGCTCTACGGGACGCCATTAAAAAATCAAAGAAGGAATGCTGGAATAAATTCTGCAAAGAAATCGACGATAACATATGGGGTGAAGGATACAGAATCGCCACGGGGCGCTTGAGACTCGTGGCGCGCCGCTCCCTTACCATTGAACAGACGATAACAACTGCGAATAAGTTATTTCCCCGCAGACCGCGGGTGGACTAGGAGGAGTTGAATGCCGCACGACACGAAATCCTTGAAGTTAATATCGAAGAGATCAAGAAAGCCGCTCAAAAACTAAAGATAAAGAAAGCACCTGGTCCAGACCACATACCAGTGGAAATAATCAAATACATGGTGGAGTACAACCCTCGATTCTTCCTGGTCCTCTTCAATAATCTGATGACGCCTGCGGAATTCCCGATAACCTGGAAAAATGCCAAACTGGTATTAATTGAAAAACCCAGGAGGGAACGGGAGGAAGAAACCAAATACAGACCGCTCTGCTTGCTGAACACTGCGAGCAAACTCTTTAAACACGTTATACTGGAAAGACTCAAGGATGACTTGAGACTTACCGAAACGCTGTCATCTAGGCAGTACGGATTCCGGAGTGGGAGATCGACCGTCCAGGCTGTGAAGGAAGCAATGAAACCAGTAAGGAGAGCTATTTATAAAAGAAGTCACAGTCACAGGGATATAGGCATATTTGTTACATTAGACATAATGAATGCATTCAACTGCGCGCCATGGCCCGAAATAATATCCGAAATTAAAGAGAGAGCTGCCGCCCCATATTTAACGAAGATAATCCAAAGCTACTTCACGGACAGGACGATCACTCTGGAGGCCGAAAACAAAGTACTTTCCGTGGATATATCATGTGGAGTCCCACAGGGCTCAATCCTCGGACCCACATTGTGGAACATTCTATACGATGGACTCTTGAAGCTACCCCTGCCGAGGAACACAATCCTTACCGGATACGCCGACGATGTGGCCGTAACTATACTGGGAAAGAGTATAGAGGAAATTCAAGAAAAACTAGATATAACCATGAATTCGATTCAAGCATGGCTTAGATCCAAGCACCTACAACTCGCGGAGATAGTTGTACTAACATCGCGAAAACGTGTCCCCCAAACAACGTTCACTATAAATGCCGAAACTATCACACCAAAGAAAGAATTGAAATATCTTGGAGTTTGGTTGGACAATAAACTCACGTTCAAAAGCCACATAAGAAAAACAGCTGCCAGGGCTGGGAAAACAATGGCAAATCTTGGCAGACTAATGCCAAACGTGGGAGGCCCGAAGGCGAACAAAAGGAGGCTACTCTGCTCGGTAATGCAGTCTATTTTATTATATGCTGCTCCGATATGGGGAGAGGCAATTAAGACCGCAAAAAAACGGAAAATATATGAACAGGCACAGCGACAGGCGGCGATTAGGACAACATGTGCTTACCGCACCGTCTCTACGGAGCCTTTCAGGTGATAGCCGGACTGCCACCTCTGGATCTCGTCGTAAGGGAGAGGATCGATATATTTGAGTCGCCGGCTGTAGAAAAGACCAAAACCCGTAGAGAATCGATAATTTTGCTAAATGAGCAATGGCAGGACAGGTGGAGTAATGCCAAGAACGGAAGATGGACATATAGGTTAATACCAAACATCGGTTTATGGATAGATAGGAATCATGGGGAGACTAACTATTTCCTTACGCAGATGATCACGGGGCATGGATCGTTCAGAGAATATACTAGCCAAATAAATAAGAGCCCAGATGACGAGTGCCTGTACTGCGGCGAAAAATACTCTGCCGAACACACGATATTCGCATGCAAAAACTGGACAGATCAAAGAACAATATGCAATGAAAGTCTGAACACCACGCTTACCCCAGACAATATTATTCAGCAAATGATAGCCAGTGACGACAACTGGAAAAAAATAAATAATATGGTTGAGGATATTATGAGGGAAAAGATTAGTATGGAGATAAGGACGGAAAAAAACGGGGAATACTAGATTGAAATAGTCGCCCGCACTGAAGGAATGCTAACGCGCTACCGGTGCGGGATGATGGCTTGAGAGAGGAGGTTTTTTTAGTGGGTTGGCTTGACCGTAGTCCCACACTACCTTGTGCGATCGAACAACAATGCCAAGGTGTACATAGAAACGTATTTTCCCTCCTCTAAAAAAAAGGTTAGTTTGCGTTAGTTTGGGTAAGTTTGCGTTAGTTTGCGTTAGTTTGCGTTAGTTTGCGTTAGTTTGCGTTAGTTTGGGTTAGTTCGCGTTAGTTTGGGTTAGTTTGGGTAGCGCGCTCGTCTCAATGCGCTTGTTTGGCTAGTTAAAGTTAATTTCGATTATTTTTGCTTAATCTGGAATACAGAAGACAAACGCGCGTAGCGCACTTGTCTTTACTTTGGTTAATTACGGTTAGTTTGGGTTAGTTAGCGTTAGTTTGTTGAACAAAAATTGGACGGAATTGCAACCGTTACATGAAAACAGGTTTCCAATGAAATTGTCAAAATATCAAGACCTACAATATATTAAACGCCCTTTGCTGGCAGATTATCATGGTTTTTATGATAATTTACCTTTCAAATAAGTACCATCGCGCTTTTTTAGCATTTGAGAACATTATATTGTTAAAGTTACAAGATTATGCTTGATTTGAATGTTTTGGTTGGTTTCAAGAATACTTTTGTTCTAAAAGTTAATCTAATAATTAATAGTACAAGATTAAATTTTTTAAGTTCAGCAATTATTTGCAATTATTGTGAAAATATTTTTGTAAGCATTTATATATTAATATTTTCCTCATAAACTATAGAGACCTTCTGCGAAACTTTATTTCGTGCAGCGTCTGTAAAGCTGCCAACTCATTATAAAATAGAGGTGTTTTTTTTGCAATCGAAAACCCCTTAAACCCAAGTCTAGAACCTATTTTTAATTATATTTACTTTAAAAAGAGAAAAACTACCTATTGATCAATTTACCATAAATTCTTATCTAAAATTTTGCACTTTTATTTTCTATGAAGTTTTAATGGCCTCCTGTAGAGTTATGTTAAGTAGAGTGAGCAGGTTAACACTTTTCAACGACGAGTACTTTTTCATTGGCAATATTCTTCACCTTCTTTTGGTTATACCATTGCTCGTACAGATCGAAAGCTTCATTATATATATTTCTTGATTTTCCGGGAGAAGTTTCTCAACTAGGATTTCTGCTAAATCTTCAATACCTGTAAGTAGATTCTCTTCAAAATCGCTCATTTTATGGCAAAAAAAAGATTCGAAAATATATAAGGGCCAAGACATGAGTCAAGCAGAAACAACTGAAAACACTACTTTTCAAAATGTATTCTGCCTTCAAATATTGTCAAAAAGGTCATCCAACAATCATCCACAAATGATTACGCTTATTTTGAATTCGTATAGAGCCTCTTCGGCTCTGGCTCCAGGATGTAAACTGCACAAGTGCTAGTTTAGTGACCCTAATGAATTACCTAAATCTACGTTTCGATAGGCAAGTCTGCTATCGTTATCAAGAATGAAAGAAACTAAAAATGAAAATGGTTAGCAAATACAATAAAACAGTAAAAAGCTCTTGCAGATTGTCAAGCTTTGAACTGACTTTGACAAGATGACAATTATAATGCCATATTTAATTACTGGTAACTGGTCATTAGTGTGATATTGAGGTGTTATTTGGTAAATTAATTTGTTTTTGAAGTTTATATATCTATAATTTGGTGTTATTCGCTTAGGAAGAATTTAATGATTTTTGTTGAAAGGATTAGTTAATTTTTAAGTGTCCCTTATCAGCTTCAGTTTTTAGCAAAGGTAACCAAGTGCTATTAAAACTAACAGAAGTTGAAGCAACATATACATATTAGACACTTTACGCAATATGACTGGCGTATCGAAAACTCGTAGTAATAGTAGTAGCCAACGACTGGATGATGATGGTTTGGAGAAGCTTATACAGAAAGTCTGCAGTAATTTTGCCAACCAATTGGAATCCAAAATTAATGCCAACTTGGATTCTATGAATGCCAGGCTTGAGGAGATGTGTGCGTCCCTAAAAAATGTCAGCGAGGCGGTCACTACTAACAAAAAGGCCATTGACAGCCTTACTGAACGAGTTGACGGATTGGAACAAAGCCTGAAGAGGAACTCACTACGTATCTGTGGTTTGGAGCTGCCTGATGGTGAGAATGTTTCTGAAAGTGTTTCGCGTTTTATCCAAACTAACCTTAGAATTAATTGCTGTCAGAATGATTTGGATTATGTTTTTCAGTTACCGATTAGCGATCAAACAAAAGTGCAGCCAATTTTAGTCAATTTTGTAAGTAACTTTAGGCGCAATGAAGTTTTTCAAGCCAAGAAACTCTTAAAAAATAAACCAGTTACGATTTTTGAAGACCCAACTAAATGTCGATACCAGCAATTATGTGAGGCTAAAAAGAAATTTTGGAATAATAATGTGTGGACCAATTCTGGATAAATTTACTATTGGGATATTAAAACTCAAAAGAAAAATATTTTAAATTAACGTACCGATAGTTGCGTGAGGTCTCTATTTTTAATATTTCTTGTTGCGGGCATTGGAAAAAACCGAGGTAAAAACGTTTTGTTCATATTTCAAATTTTATTAGCAACAATATAATGTGGAATTTACTTTGGAAGGTTATTAAGGGTCCCAATAGTGATAATGCTATGAATGTTAACTTTATATAATTAAATTATCTGTCATGGTTTATTATGAGCTTAATTCAGATTAACTTAACTCTATTTTATTTTTTGCTTCTTTTATTTTTGCTTATTTTTATTATTGGTACTATTATAGACTTACCGTTAAAATTTATTGTATTTTCTTGAGCATGATGGGCATACCTGTACTCTGGAACACAGCGAGAATAGATTCAGTTTTGTTCATTTTAATGTGCGTTCACTGTGTTCCAATTTTGATGCGTTTGCGGATGTCATAGAAATAGGACTCCTAGAAGGCTAATATATAAGAGTATATAAGCAGATCTACTCACGAAGGAAGAGAGACAAAATATCCATGTGTAAGACAGAAACGCTGAGTTTCGTAGCTTTTGCGCGTGCCTGTCTGTATAAGGGCATGTTGAGTATTAAGTTGAAGGAATTTTTCTCAAATAACACCGAAAACCAATTATAGTACTATCAAACACACGGCAATAATAAAAAACACAAGAACTCTTTACAAAACTGAACATCTAAAGTCGAAAAGCAAAGAAAACAAGAATTCATGATGGCGTCCGATCGGGTCCACGTCCTTGCAATCTCGCAACGTTGCCAAGTATAAGATAAGTAAAGTACTAGGTTTTAACGTAACACAAAAATTATTAACATCATAAAAAATCTTAGCAACATATACTTCGAAAATATTAGAGTAAATTTATAATATGAAACAGATTTAAAAAAATTCCGTTTCGGGGTT
Organism: Pissodes strobi; assembly: GCA_016904865.1. Taxonomy (NCBI): domain Eukaryota; kingdom Metazoa; phylum Arthropoda; class Insecta; order Coleoptera; family Curculionidae; genus Pissodes; species Pissodes strobi. The sequence continues at coordinate 11,787 of JAEQML010068939.1, read as the reverse complement.
TACTTCCCACGTTTTTCAATAGTCATCTAATTAAAATACACATAAAACGGTAAATTTCTCCTAGTTTGGCAACGGTGTTGTTATATAAATTGCATGTAAGCAAGTAAATATAAGGTCCTTATTTACATGCCCGCGCAAGCGTATTATCACCCAACCCCCATTGTTTTCTCCCTTTCTCCGTGAGGGACTTCTCACTCTATCAGCCTTCTAGGAGTCCTATTTCTATGGCGGATGTTGTGGGAGCAGGGCGTTATGATGTTATAGGATTGTCAGAAACTTGGTTACATAGCGGCATTGTAGACAACTTTATTTCTATTCCTAATTGCAATATAGTTCGAAGCGATAGACAAGGTAGAGGTGGGGGTGTTGCCTTTTTTGTAAATAGTAATTTGAAATTTCAGGTAATTCAGCCTCCAGCTCAGTCTAGTTTATTAGAGCAATGTTGGATTTATGTGAAAGTTAAGGGTAAGAGTTTTTGTTTTGGTACACTTTACCGACCCCCGAGTGCTAATTTGTATTCATGCATTGAAGACTTAGAAAACTCAATAATACATTTTACTCCTCAATTTGACCATGTGTTGTTCGGTGGCGATTTAATAATCAATAAATAATAGTCCAGGAGCCAATCTTTTTCAGCGACTTTTAAATAAGTACAACCTTTTTCAACTAGTAAAAAGCCCTACTAGAATCACGGAAAATTCTTGTAGTTTAATTGATGTCCTCATTACATCAGACTCTAATATTTGTTCTGAAGCAGAGGTTTTGGATATGTCGGACATTTCGGATCACTGCTTGGTGTTCACCGTTCTAAATTTACCTAAATCTAAAAAAGGGGTATCTTATCGTACATACAGAGATTATTCACAATTTAATTTTCCAGAATTTTTGAAAGACCTATTTAATATTAATTGGCATTATATGGAATCTCTGCATGATGTCGATGAGATGGTTTCTTTTTTTAATAACAATTTACTTACTCTGTTTGACCGGCATGCACCGTGGAAAAGTTCCCGATTTACCAAGCCGCCGGCGCCCTGGTTAACAGATAATATAAAGTTTATGATGAAGTTACGTCAAAAAGCTTTATCTAAATATAAAAAGCTCAAAAACGAAACTTCCTTAGAGGAATACCGACAGTTAAGAAATTTCGTAACCACGGCCATAAGATCTGAGAAAAAAGCATATCTTCAGCAAAAATTTAAAACGGATCCAAAAGAGTTTTGGAGAACACTCCAGATGCTTAATATTAATGGTAGTCTTAATAGTAACCATAAAACATTGGATGCTGATTTTTGTGTTAAACTGAATGACTATTTTGTTAATAGCATACCTAAGGTTAAAGATTCTACCAATTCTACTGCTTTTTTAAATAGTAAATATGTGAATAATGGGGACGCCCTGGATTCGTTTAACTTTAGCTGTGTTACTGAAAATGACATTGATAAAATAATTTGTAAAATGAAAATGTCAAGAGCTGGCAGTGATGGTATTGACTCTAAAATGCTATTTTTAGTAACTCCATACTTGACTCATTATATTACGTTAATTATTAATACCTCACTAAAGTCCAACAAATTTCCTAGCTCTTGGAAGTTGGCAGATATTGTCCCTATCCCTAGGGTTAATAATCCTAGTGAGTTTTGCCACTATCGACCCATAAGTATTCTTCCTACCTTATCCAAAATCCTTGAGAGAGTTATGGCAGATCAAATAAAATCGAATGTGGAGCAAAAAAGTCTATTACCATCAACACAGTCAGGTTTTCGTACCGGTCACAGCACCACCACTGCTCTCCTTCAGGTGTGTGATGATGTCTTTAGGGCTATGGATGAGGGTCGTTTGACAGCATTATTACTTTTAGATTATAGTAAGGCTTTCGACACCTTAGATAAAGAAATTTTATGTCAAAAATTTGGACATTTCGGTATGAGCGCTAATTCTGTCAAACTTATTAATAACTACCTTACGGGTAGAAAGCAAAGAGTGTCTGTTGGATTTAAATTGACTGATTATGTGGGTGTTGATACAGGAGTCCCACAAGGGTCAATTCTAGGACCACTTTTATTTTGTCTTTACACATGTGACTTTAACAGATATATAAAAGAATGCTGTTCTCATCAATATGCGGATGATACCCAAATTTATTTATCATTTTTTTCTGAAGAGTCAAATAGTGCTGCAAGGCGCATTAACTCTGACCTTTTAATTATTTCTGAAATTTCCAGTGTTCACAAACTCGTTCTTAATGCTTCCAAATCCAAACTTATTATTTTCGGATCTTCTCAACCAAGCAATTTTGAAATTAAAATTGGGAATATGGCTTTAATACCTTCTCTGTGTGAAAAGAATTTGGGTGTTTGGATTGACAGGGAATTAAAATTTGAAAACCATGTATCTAAATTATTTCAAGGTGCTTACAGTAAATTAAAACTCTTATATATGCATAAAAGTATCCTTTCAACCAATATTAAAATAAGATTGTGTGACTCATTAATATTATCAAATTTTTCTTATTGTGATGTTCCTTACTGGCCAGCACTTAATCTAAAGGAGAAACAGAGCTTAAAAAAACTCCAGAATTACTGTCTTAAATTTTGTTACAATGGCAAAAAATTTGATCATGTCTCGCCCTTACTTGAAGCGTCCAAGTGGTTGAGTCTAGAAGAGAGATATTTGGTGCATCTGTCAACTCTTACTTATAAAATTGTTTTAACCCAGACTCCGAAGTATCTTTTTAATAAACTTACCACTCATTCTGCAACACATGGTCGAAATACCCGTAATTGTAATAGCTTTTTGATCCCAAGGCATAAAACTGAAAAATTTAAAAGTTCCTTTAGCTATAATGCTGTTAAATCATATAATGTCCTCTCTAATGAACTAAAATCTGCAACCTCAATGTCCAGCTTTAAACGCAATATTAAGAGAGCCGTGCTTTCGCAACGTTCGTAAACGCTTCTTGCTAGTTTTTAACATTTCATTTGTTTCATTTGTTGGGCACATGATGAGCCTACATAATGTAGTTTTTAGATAAATGTTTTTTTTTTTTGATAATATATACTCTACCTTATGAATTGTTATTACTTTTAATGATCAGGAATATCTTATAATGAGAAATTCAAAATATTTTGTAAGTTGCAATGTTATTCTTATTTAATTCTTAAGCGGGACGGTTAGATAGAATAGCTGTGCTAGATCTCGCGGTCTGTTAGATTTAATACATGAATTGTATGCTTTGAAATAAAAAGACATTTATTATTATTATTATTATTCATCTTTATTTAATAAAATTAAAGCACTTTCTTTAATTTTACGTTTTTTAGATGAAGGTTCCTTTGCCAAAATACTTGAAGCATTCCATTGTATTCTGTGATTATTATCAAATGCATGTTGACAAATATGTGATTTGTGGAATTGTGCATTTCTAATAAAATAAGCGTAATCATTTGTGGAGCCAAAGGCAATCAATTTCAAGATAAAAATGAATCCTCCACAACAATATAGAACATATTTACATAAAAGGTTTGTATGTCATTCGGCTCAAAAACGATCGTAATGATACACGCCATGTTATCAGCCTCGGCTAACGCCTCAGCTAGTACCATAATGATCGTCATTTCTATCCTTATTACATTAATAACTATTTAATGATTTTTTGTTGATAATAAAATAATTGCGCATTTGAGGGATAATTTCCAACACAGTGTTAAAATTAAAATTATCCTTGCTTTAAATTTCCGGAGGTCATGTACGAAATGTTATATATTTAGCAAATACATAAGTCCAATTTTGATTCCTTATGCTTTTGGTTTCTATGACATTAAGTTTTTCATCCTGTTTGCTACATATAATTCGATGCATGTGCTATCAAAATCTAACGTACAAGTACGTAGCATTTTCATGTTTACATTTATTAACGGCCCTCTGCAGATACACTAAAATTATTTTCTGATGGTAGATAACCAACTTAAAATAGCCTTACTTCTTCTCAAATATTATTCAAAGGAAGAATATGTTTATAGTACGTATTGTTAGCATGTTCTTCTAATGATACATTAACAGACCAAAAAACGTTTTGTTGAACAAAGATTGATTGCACCTCTAATCAAAACATCTCTTGTAACATTTAGTAGAGCTAAGTGGGTGCAACATATTCCTTAGAACCACAATTATAAATTACAAATCTTTCTAATAGCTGAATGAAATGATTTATAACGACCTTTTTGGTAATCTTTTGTTAACGTGAGGCATGTATTCCAGTGGTGGCGGTTAGTTACATGACGTTAGATTATGTTGAAAAATGCACTTTGATCTGTGGAACATACATATTTTATATCCGATCGAATATTAACTACAAGTTAATTTTCAGGAGATTATTTTAATTATTTGATCATTCAAATGTTTGATTGCTAACGAAACAAAAATGAAGATATGGTGTAAATATAATTTTTCTAATAAAAAAGTATTAAGTACCTATTTTAAAAAATAAATCGAACGTTTGCCATCCGCCTCAACAACTTGACGATGATCCTACATATTATATGATTTCAGCAATTCTAGATGCCGATAATCCAGAAAGACAGACAATCAAAGGTCTTAAATCGCACAATAAAACGGCCAATTACATCAGTAATTTTTGAAATTAGTCCTGTGCCTTGTTTAGCAAATAATGTAGTTCAAAATGTGAGCATATTCTGTATTTTAGAGCTTACTCATAGACTTCAGCAAATATATCAATTATAGAAATGGGTTTGTAAATATTTGAGACGTTCATATTATAATTCCATTAAAAGTTTACACTATTACACAATTGTTGTTGGTAGGTACGTAATTTTGTGTTTAGTTCTATAGCCGTATCCAAATGTTTTTGAGATAAAATGTTAATAGAGGTAAAATCCGGTGACCTAAGTGGTCACCTGGACAGGGTGATTCTTTTTGTCTACCTCTCGTAGAAATTATATTCTAAGCAATTTAGATATCCCGTTGAAAAGTAAGCTTGCCTTCGAAAAGGGGGCGTTGGCCAATTGCGCGCCGCGGTCAGAAAAATAAGAAGGTATAGTCTTAATTTCACAGGACAGTTGCGCGCCGGTTACTTATTGGATATGGCACAGTTGCGCGCCGGTTGCTTATACGTACTGCAGACGAGATAGGGCCTCGCCATCCATAGGGCGACTGTAGTATAAATTGTTTGTGAGAATCGTTGTTGGAAAAGATGTAATACTGGATTGGCGTACATCATTTTATAAATTTTGACTTAACTAATAGAAGACTCCGAATTATTCACCAAAAATAAAATATTCTGAAGGTGTTACTGAACCTGACAATAATCCTTGAAATAAAATTAGCCCGAACATTTGCGATGATGTAATAAGCCATAGACATTATGTTTTCTCGCTATAAGAGCCATTATTCGAGGACTCAGAACAATATCACAAGTTATCTTCAAGACGATTTAAATATAAAATAATGCGCTTGATGTATATAGAATGGCGCAAGAAACAAACGCCTGTTAAAGAATCATATTGCAGAAAAATATTCTATACTGAGTTTAATTTAAAATTTCATAAGCCCCATTCTGATACGTGTCATGCATGTGACCGCTTGAACAAAATTCGGCCGATTTAGAAATTGGGCCCAAAAACAATCTCGAATTAGAAATTTATTAAAGGAAGATCGAAAATATACAAAATGCCAAGAAATTAAACGTATAATATAAATGACAAAATCCAGAAAGTTCGAATAGCATGTTTAACCTGCAAAAAACGGATCCAACTCCCCTACTTTCAACAAATAAAGTCTACTATCTACGTCAAGTATGGCCGTACAACTTCTGGGTCCATGGTCTTACAAAGTTTCAAATATTTCTATTTTCAAGAGTACGCTAGATAAATATTTTATGGAATAGTAGGATATAATAATTGTTATGCTAATTTTGAGCACTTGCACGAGTAAAGTAAAAAGTTCATGCTTAAAGCCTTCCTACCGCAAGAACACTGCAAATCAGCAGCATGCATATATTTCAAGATTATCGAGCAATGATACTTGACAAATTTATATTCTTAAAATTCCCACTAACAAATTCTTGGTTCACAGATTATCTCTTTTGCGTTCAAGTGATTTCATCTTTAAAGACATACATTATTTTGAAACTAGCCCATTCAAATTTAAATCAATTGGAAATATTGACATTTTTTACTTTTAAGGCTAACTTACTCCAAGGCAGCTTATGCAATCGTTTATTTTAATTTAATCCATTTATTTTGGTTCCCCACAAATTTAGCTAAGTTTAATTAGTTAATGTTCTATTTTCTATTCTCTGGAATAGTTTTTTGCATGTAAATTTCTAAAAATCAATATGAGAACTGCATCTGGTTTGTGTCTAGTTTTAGTGGGAACCTTATGTAAAGTCTTGCCAGGAAAAAATAATTATAGCGCCCTTGGATAATCTCATTTGGAGAAAGCGTACACAACAAATAAGATTATATTGAGAGGGAGAAAGGTGTCAGACGCAGAATAAGTTTTAATCATTTAGCTTTTAAACTTCGATCCTTTGGAAAACCAAAATACTTCTGCTTAAAAGTACTAATGTAATTAGATTTATTTTCAAGGACACCACAGCAGGTTCTTGGCACTTTGCAATTAAAGAAGAAGCTTCCCTATTTAAAGCACCTAAATCCGATTCTAAATTTTATCACAGCTTTTCTGATTTTATGTCTGCATATAATCACACATTTATTGTAATTCAAAACTTCAAAATCCCATTTAGAAATTATAATGTAAATAATCTCTCATGAACATAATACACGGCCAAAATTACATACTATTGCATGGATAGCCATAGCCGGGCCGTTTAAATTGCAAAAATGTGAGGAATCAAAACATACTTGATAATTGGTCTAAAGTTGAACCTTCAAAAAGCTGTTGATAACAACATTTCAAATGTCCTATTGCATCTTATATGATAAAGGTAAAACAATAATACCTTTAGATAGCTTGAGTCTTAGATTACCAGAAAGGTGCTCTTGTTTCATATAGCTAAAACGGACCGTTTTCAAGAAAAATCACGTCTTTTACAAAATGACAACTTTTTATTTCAATATTGCATTAATAAATCGTATTAAATGCATTTTCATCGCAAAGGAAAAGAATGCTTTTATTTAATTAGAAAATTCTTGACATGATTCAACACGAGTACTCTGGACTGTACCCACTACCGGGCGGGACGAATTGCATCCTTCACAATACCCGAGTCTTGCTTGTTATTTGTTGACATGAAAAAATAATTATTTACAGTAGTTTCTTAGTCTCCCCTGGAGTTGAAAAAAACTGGTTTTTGGGATATCCTCAATGATAAAAATCTAAGGGGTTCAAATCGGGGTATCATGGAAGCCATGTAACGGCTCTTCTTCGACCGAGTTGATGGACACATTTCAGACACATTCATCATTAACGCGGGGGTGCCTCAGGGCGCAATACTTTCACCAACCTTGTTTCTCATCTATATTAATGACCTGCTGACCGAAACCAATAATCCTTTTTACAGATTTACAGATGACAGTTACCAGTGACTGAGGCATATCACCACAGACAGCGATTAATCAAGATTCGGAGAAGGTTCAAACTTGGGACGACAGAAATTTGGTCCAATTCAATGCAGCAAAAACTAAAGCGGCCACGTTTAGCAAGAAAGTCAATACGGCGGGCGCTGATATCATTCATCCTCGTCAGTCGGACTACTGGGTGTCTCGGTCAACAGCAATATGTCCTGGCATGATCACGTTGCTAACATCGCAAAATCTGCCTCGCAGAAGCGCTATTTCGCAAAAAAACTGTATACGCCGCAGCAAATGAAGACCGTGCTTGGAATATTGCTCACACATCTGGGATGCCGCACCGAAGCACATCCTAAAGCTGCTGGATTCCATTCAGAAGATAACTGTGCGTCTCGTCGGCGACCCGGAGTTGACCCGGGATCTGGATAATCTCGGACACCGCAGACATGTGGCTGAGATATCCCTGTTTTACAGATATTTTCACGGCAGATGTTCCCTCCCAGGATTTGGCGCGCCTCATCCAACCCCCAGCAACGCCTGTCAGACGGTCACGACAGACGGCAAGAGCGCACCCGTTCGTTGTACAACTGGAACCACCTAGAATATCGCTTTAAAAGGACCCCTTTGTCTGGCGCACTGCATCGCTGTGGAAGTCACTCCCAGGACATTTGTTTCCGCCAAATTACAACCTACAGCTATTCAAGAACCGTGTCAATCAACATCTTCCCACACACCGCTCGTCGATTGCCGTAGGATCTCCCTTTAGTGTGTGTGTCATTGCCATAAAAAACCCATTCATTGCTCTTGATACATAATATTTAAGTGCTCTCGCACAGCATGGCTAAATTGAAGCGGAGCATCCTCATGCATGAACCATATGCTTTGTTAGGTCTCTATCTTATAGAAAATGTTGTAAGGAGTTTTGGAGAGAGTCCAATTAATGGTTCTGATAACACAAATTGACCTACCAAATGGTTCTCTATTATTCCTGTCCCGATATTTATTGATGGAAATTACCCCTAGTATCTCGCCACGATAATAGCTGGAGATTTTCATCTTCCCAAATATATAGATTGTGCGCATTAATTAATTATGCCATTTTTCGTAAATCCTGTTTCATCTGTGAACGTATTGCTACAGTAAAATTCTGGCTGTTCTAATGTGGTTTCAGCTGTGCGTGCAGTTCTGTGGAAGCCAGCGTTACTACGGGAAGGCCGCTATGATGGCATACTTTATTTTAATAGACCATAATTGTCTTAATAAAAACTTTTCCACCAAAGTTTTCATTTTAGCAACTTAGATAATAATTATTACGTAAAATATTTAAGATCTTTATAAAAAAAATTATATAAGCCCAAGATCTTTTGGGCTTTTGTAAAAAAATATGTGCAGTTTTAGAAACCTTTATCTATGCCATCGAAGAAACCACCCATTACCTATGATGGCATACCTTAAGGAAAATTCATTAATATTGAAAACTTTTATATGCTTGATTGAAATATTGCCTTGTGCTATTTCTATTTGCAGCAGGCACAAAATTTACTAAATATTATGATTATGATATTCTTTATTTCAAGAAGTTTTAATAGAAACAAATAATTTAAGTTAAAAATCCATTTGAAAGGAAATAAAACAAGACCTTATTGCTGTTTTTATAAAGTCCTTCACAACCATATCTGGCAAACAAACTGTTTTGATTTTTTCCCTACGCCAGCACATTCGGTGTGATGCCATGAGCGATCCTTTTGGCATTGCATTCACACCTCTTTGCTGCGCGACTGTAAATAATGTTGGTTGAAATATATGCAAACTACGTCGGAATCATTATCGTCCTAAACATTAGAATAAGGATCTTCATCCCTGCTGCTTTCTTCCACGATTATTTTCTTCTTTGCCTTTCTTGCCAACTTTGCCCTTTCAGTGGCCAACTTTTGTTCTTCCCTTTGTTTTAACTGTATGATGTCGGGAGTTGAATTCAATATTCCGGTCTTCTTTTGATACTTGGTCACTTCTTCGCTTTCGCTTTTCCGAACTAGAATCGGCCTCAGGGAGAAGCGACAACTCACTAATGCTGCTGCTGATTTTTGTGATTGCTTTCGTCTTCAGTTGAGTTTTCGGGTCTCTTACTGTTTCCAATATTGAGATTCGGTCGCTCTATTGATTTATTTTGCTCTGAATGCTCTTTATCTTGATTTTCCAAAAAAGATGACTTCCAGTCCGTTGGTATATCTGTAGTAAGATATTGTGCAAGTATCCACTCTTCAAATATGTTTGCATTGAATGAAGATATTGCCGTTTTGGAAAAAGCATGTTTACGATTGGCAAGTGTGGCACTTTTTGAAAAGACCAGCTACCTAAAAGTCTGTGACAGTACTGCCTGGGTTTTGTTTTCAACATATTTCTATCTCTTGGTCATAATAAATTTGTAGCGGGTCAAAAAAGCCAACATCTGGTGGTTGGACATGGTGCGTGCAATGCACGGTGTCACAAAACAATACATTCCATCACTTTCAGACTCTTGTGATTACTATAACCATCCAGCAGCAAAGGAACTTTGTTATTAATAGACAATTTGGCATGCTGCAAAAAAATCTGGAGCCATTTCAGAAAAAGGTCAGCGTTCATCCATCTCTTTTCTTGGCAGATTGCTTTGCTACCAGGTGGTACATTATCCGTAAGTTCGATCTTGGACCCTTTTCTTAAAAAAATGATAACAGGTGGCACAAAGGTGCCAATACTATTCAAAACGAATGCCATCGTCACACGTTTACCTCGTTCAATGCTCCTAAGAGTACCAACTTGTTTTCGCCCCTAAGTGGCAATTTTTTTGTGGTCTCTTTTGCACGGTGCTCAATCCTAATTCATTAACATTGAAGATATTTTCTGGCGTAGAGCTATTTTCACGTGAAGTGGCATCTAATCCAGCAAATAATGAGCAAATGACCTATTTTTCGGAATCCTTAAGGAAAATCTTGATTCCTTTTCAAAAATCTCCTAATCATTTCTTCCCAGCCATCTTATTTTGTGTGTTAAAATCCTGTTTTTAGTGGTCTCCGCGTACTATTTCGTAAAGAGTCTTCTTAGCCATCATACCAAAAAACCTTGTTTTCACATTTATAGTGTGATTTGCCAGTTCTTTCTCTGTTTCACGTGCTAAAAGGGTTCTACGACCTCCTAAGTCTCCTTTCGTCCATCTAAAGTTGTAGCAGCAACCTTAAACGTTTTAGTGGCTAATTGCTAACCCGTTTTTTTGACGGCGTGCATATAATTTGGTGCATTTTTGACGGCTTTGTTTCTTTGGTTGGTTAAGGGATACCATTTCTGTAATAATATGTTGGTTATGGTTCCATCAGATAAAGTTTGCGTACACGTCATCAGTGACCCCAAGTGCTACTAGATGCATGCTGCTGGAAGCAGAAAAAACGGATGGATATCATGGTGGACGTTCTTATATCAGGTGGACATCATGGTAGGCGTCCACGCGAAAGTGAAAAAAATTAAAGTAGATTACGTTTCATTAATGAATAAGGAACAAAATATTGCATTAAAAAACTGTCTAATTAAATTTTGTTTTATTTATCAGCACAAGAAAACAACGCGTCTGAACCCCACGAACTCTGGTCACAACAACAAACCAGCCATTGTTTAAATGTATGTCTGTTATCTGTCATTTGTCGCGGACAAACGAGTACGTTCAGAAATATTTTGAGCATGCCATCATTAGAACTATACCGTCATAGGCGTATTTCCCCTTTTATCTCCTAAAAATTTGCCTACAAATAGTACAAAAGTCATAGTACATAAGACGTTCTTTTAGATTCCGGTTTGTTTGTTGATCAATCCTTTCAAAGGTTGTTCGATCTAGAGTCTACGATTAGGAAATCGTTCTAGATACAGCGTCCAAAACATTACAAGAAGCAAGCCCCTAATTCAAGTGCATACCATTATACTCATTAAATGTAAGAATGTAAATTTTCGGATCTTAAACTTGTGTTACAAGAAATAATGTTTATAACTGATAACAAACGTCGAAAATACTTCATGACATGACAGGTTTGCTTGTACATTTTAGGATGGCTACAGCATGCTTAACGTTTAAATTATTTTGTATAAGCAGTCTAAGGTTCAAGCTATCTAAACATATTATAGATGTACCTTTATCATATAGAGTGTTAACAAGTGAACATTATTGTGTTAAAGCTAGTCCATCTTTGGCGAACTAAACAAGCCAAAT
>MU194776.1:0-14050 GCA_016904865.1 Pissodes strobi | reverse complement strand
AGTCACGTAAACAACTCCGTATATTCTTATTCAGAGTAAAGAAATCAATTTAATCCTAATTAATCATATATGTGGCATAATTTCATTTACCTATATATATTTACAGAGATCATAATATTCAAAAAATAATAAAAAATGTAAACATCTGATATTTATAATAAAAATAAAATAAACACAATTCTATTAACAAATAAATTCATACACATTATAGCATCTACCCAACGACAAATGTATGCTTTTGACGATCAATTTATGCTTTTTACGATCGAAATTCCACAATTCAACAATGAACAGATAAATCATATTTATTCATCTGTTCTAGTCCTACCACGGCAACAAACATGCACTTATAAGTCGTTCTTGGATTTAATAAGTACTTTTCTATTTTCAGCTCCATTCCAGTGAAATACTTTTCCAGCAGCAGACCACACGTTGGTTTTGCCATACCTCTTCTTGGCAGCTAGAAGGAGTTCATATCTGGGAACCGTGAGGTCCTCAAAAATCGTATAGTTACTATTCTTAAGGCGTTTTTTGGCCAGGAAAACTTCATTACGGTTTATATTAGTAACGAAATTTACAATTATCGTGCGAGGGACCTCACTGTCTTTCGTGTTATTTAACCGTAGTACATAATCTATATCACCTCGCGCACAATCGACGTTTAAGTTAGTAGAAATGAAAGTAGTAACAACATTGAGCAGATCTTCATCCTCAGTCACCTCCACACCACAGATTCTTAACACGTTGCGTCTACCTCTTTGCTCCAATGAGTCAAATCGGTCCTGCAAATTCTTAATGGCCTCAGTATTCAGCTTAACGGTACGACTTATGCCGTTCAACGAATTGCATACTTCATCCAATTTGGTCTCCAGTCTACTAATCCGGGCATCAATCTTGGCATCCAGCTGGTTTGCAAAATTAGTGCAAACCTTGGTTATCAGCTTTTCAATACTACTATCATCCTCTGATTTACTATTGCTTCTTAAACCACCAGTCATATTCAATATTTAATATAGGCGACGATTTTATCAAAATGGTAGGGCTATGGAGGTACCTATTGGTTGACTCTGATTGGTTGGAACTTTAATTGTTCATATTTAATTAATGTAAGCATTTGAGGTTGCTTACTTACATACAAGATCTTCTTGGAATGCTCAAAAACAGTATGCACACAGTTGACCAATTTTTTTCAATGAATTTACCACAAAAACTAATCAAACTATACAGAGCAACTTTACACGTCTACTCACACATGCTGCGATATATACGTATAGATCCGAATAGTGTCGTTCCCATTTGACTTATGCTTTTCATAAATATATATGGGATAAAATTATAAAAATACCGCCCTGATCTAGATCGTTCGCCATATAATTTTACCACATTCTTAATAAATTAGTCGAGCTGTTATGCGCAATAACTGTTTTTTTAATGGTCAATATTCCGAACCATTTCAAATCTTTTTTGCCCATTTTTACATCTTTATTTAATTTGGCCCATTTTTGCAACGACCTGAAATACATTGGTTTTGAAAAATACTCCCTTTTCTGTACGCCACTGAAGTAGACCGTCTTTGTAGAGTTCTTTTTAATCCCAATACCTTAGGACATAACATATCCAAAAATGATAAAAAATCCTTTGAAAATAAAAAAGTTATTAAGCATTAAAGAGGGTTCCAATTTAATTTTGCCCACAGTGTATGTGCTTATGATACCATTCTGATAAGCTCTATTGAAGAGCGAGACTGTAGCATAAGCAAACAACATGATGCTGAGTATTTATGACTACGAGATTTTTTAGCTGATGTCAGAGTGTTGCAATGTTCGATAAATTATAGTATTTATTCCAGAGGTAAATAAATTGATTGAATTCTAATTAACAGGCACTTACTTGCTACTCACACACAATACATTTTATATTAATTTGCAGTCAGAGGATTATGTTGTTATTATTTGGTGTTTTGACATTTTAAAATTGCTATATATAATTTTGTCTACAACCCTTTCGATATAATCTTACGAAAAGAATAATAATTGACCTATACCGACCTTATGCGAAGCAGACATGTTGCTCGAATGTAAATTACATCATATAAAAGGGTAAGAATATCAAATAATAATAATACAATTGTTATATTCTTCGAAAAAATTATACAGTGGAGAAAAACTGTATTTCGGAACATTTTATACAAAACGATTGTCGAGGAATTCGTATATATTACAAAATAAACTTGAGTAGAAAACAAAATATAAATGAATTTTGTATTGCAGATTGGATCGAATATTGGATATTGGATAACATATGGTGTAACTACAACATTGAAATGGCAGGAGTGATGACAGTTATATCATCAGTGTCATAAAATTATCGGTGCGAAACTGACAGAATCAGAAATAGGTAGTTAATTACATTATGAGCACGGTATAAGCCCAGATTAACCTACGCTTAATCTGGGGTATAAGCGTTATTACAGTCACTAGTGGGAAATTTTGCCACGACGCCGTCATCCTAGACCGAGTCGCGCTAATCCCATGAGTACTGTAAGTAGTATGCCATAGGGCACAAGTAGTAATATACCGCTATTTAAATTTAAAAAAAAAACTTTAATTTTAAATTAAAAAAATCAAAGCTTGATTTCGACACGTTGGTTGCGTCAAATATATTATTAAAACAAGTGTTTCGTAATAAGAGCCATTATAAATCACTAGTAATGTACTAAGTTCATTACATATCTAGTTATGTAATATTAGTGATTACGTAACTCAAATAAGTCAAAATGAATAAAGTAATAAGTTTTTATATACTGTATAGTAGATCGCAGATAAAGCCTTTTATTCATGACAGTCCAATCTGTCAAACTTGCTGAAAAATACTGTTAATGCGTGGCCCCAGATAAATCAACACCAGATGCGAAAGCGCTCGCCTAAGACATTAAACAAGAATTCGTTTAAAGCTCCGCCTCTGGGATGGCCAACCATCCAACGAAATAGTCAGGGCATGCTCGGGGCATGTACCTCCCTCATCTCCCAAGATATCCATCAATTTTCAAAAAAATTGGAAAAAAATTGAAAAAAAAAACGTAAACTTTTTTTCAGAAAGTTAATAAAAGTATTATAAAACGAAATAGTCAAAGTCAAAAGTGCTTTTTAATGTCAAATAAAATTTACATTTTGTAGACAAACCAGACTATATCTAACTAAAACACAATATTGCCATAAAACTATGGGTGTAATAAAAATAAAAAATATTTAAAAAACACAATATAGTTATAAGTAAATTAAAACAAAGGTCAAGCAAAGACGAGAAACACATTAAACACAAAAGTTATACAAACAACAGTAGGAGAAACACATGTTTCAGACACTAGACCGTTATTTGGTCATTTAAAAAATCTGTCACTCTATAATATGCTTTTTCTACTAGAAGGGACTTTAGCATACCTCTAAACAGCTTTATGTTTTTTGCATTTCTGACCACGAGTGGGAGTTGGTTAAATATTTTTCTTCCCTCGTAGATAATTGAACCCCTCACAAGAGAACTAGTAGGAATCGGCAAATGAAGGGTATGGCACTGCCTAATATTGCGCTGACGAACAGGATCCTGGGCATTTCTAGGCTGTTTATAGACAAGAGATGCAGTCTCCAGGATGAAGAGAGAGGAAAGCGTAAGAATTCCCTGCGAAACAAAAAGCGGTCTGTATGAATCCCCACGACCTGCCCTGACAATAGCGCGAACCGCCTTCCTCTGAAGAAGGAAGATTACATTAAGCAAATTCTGGCAGGCAACACCCCAAAAGAAGCTGACTTCCAAAAAGCGCAAAATAGACCGATCGTGCCACCAAAAGACCAAGTTCCATGCCAGTTGTTCTTATGGCAAAGCATGCCGATGATAGTTTACGGCCTAAAGCCATGATATGAGGCTCGAAATGTAAACCGGAGTCTATCCGACCTCCCAGAAGCTTATTTACGTCTGTTGCTTGCAGCTCTTCAACTCCCAGCTGAACCCCGCGTACTTTACCCCTAAAGCAAACAATATTCGTCTTAGCTACATTAAACGCAAGCAGGTTTGCATCACACCATGTCTTAACCAACAACAGGTCTTCAGACATTAGATCCCTCAGATGATCAGGGTCCATGTGATGCCATACGATTGAGATGCCATCTGCAAAAAAAAGTAAATTTCACATCTTAAGACACATCCAATGACGACGACCTGGCCCCAGAAAGCACCACCGACTGCCTGCGACCCACAAGGTAAGAAGTTAGCCACACCCCTAAATCCATATAGCGTTCGAGTTTAGCCAGCAGTATTCCATGATCAACACAATCAAAAGCTTTTGAAAGATCACAGAACACCGCTGACGCCTCCCCACCTGCATTAAGAAACTGATAAACGCATTCCAGAAAGGAAAATAAAGCATCATGGGTCCCCTTAGAATTTAGGAAACCGAATTGGTTTGGGATAATTACATTGTGAAGTTGGAGAAAGGCATTTACTTCTTAATAATTTTCTCAAATATTTTGGAAAGCGTAGGCAGAAGAGATATCGGGCGAAAGTTTGAGGGCAGGTCAAGGTTACCCCCCTTGTGCAAGGGAGTCACAAGAACCTCCCTTAGCCTTACCGGGAACTCACCCCTGTTCCAAGAGTCGTTAATGTCAAAAGCGAGGGCATTTAGTGCAACATCAGATATTTCATCGTCCCCTATAGCTCTTTTGTTCTTAATAGCTCTTAATGCCTCCTTGACTTCTTTTAAATCAGTGGGAAAGAAAGAGAATGAATCCCGAAGAGAAAAATCACGGAAAAAGAGGAGAGGGTCACAAGCAGGCGGCAAGTCTCCATAATAAGAAAGAAAGTTAACGAAAAAAAAGTTAGAAACGCGGTTTTCGGCGAAAAAAAGGCGAAGGAGTTCAGCCACGAGGTCGGGGATGGCAAGTGAGAAAAAATATGCTTATAAAAGAAACAAAAAATGAGAAAAAATTGAAACAAATGTAAAAAAATGTTTTTAAAGTTAATAAAAATATTATAAAGGGAAAGAAAAAAAAAACGTAAAAGATTGTTCGGCAAGTTAATAAAAGTGTTATAAAACCAAATTAAAAAAAATAATAATTCCAAGAAAAAAAAGTAAAACATTACTCGGAAAGTTAATAAAAGTATTATAAAAAGAAATAAAAGCAAAGTTTAGAGAAACGCAATTTTCGGTTAAAAGCTATAAAGAAGCAAAAAAAAAAACTTAAAAAACGTGTCGACACCGGGGGCAAAAATTGAGAACAAAAAGCTTAAAAAAACTCAATTCCAAATATCTCCTTCAGAGGTTTCACTTCAGTTGTGTGCTTATAAAGGTGAGGCACATATTTTTTAACGATTTTTAACAATAATTGTTTTAAAATCTAGATATTTAAAAATTGTACTTTGTATCACAATTGCAGGTTAAAAAAAATAAAAACTAAGACCCACTATGATTCTTTTTAGTAGTAACATTGTTTTCAAAATTTCTGGAATAAATAAATAATAATAATAATAAAAATAAATAAAGCTTTATTGTCAAAAAAGTATAAAATTCTTTTCAGAGATAAAGCATCAGGTAAAATAATTAAAAGTAGAAGACATAAAATAGTGATTACATAAAAAATAATAATAATACCTAAAAATAATAAAAACAATAAATGGAGGAACAAAACTAGCACTAAAACGCATTACACAATGTACCCAAACCACAAACAACAACATATTGCACTAGATTAGACTGTCATGAAAAAATTCATCTACCGAATAATAAGCTTTTTGCCCTTTCTTCTAAACATTTTCAAACTGCCAATCTGACGCAGTTGTAGTGGTAAATGATTAAATAATTTTTTGCCAGTATAAATAAGAGATCTTTTAATTTTGTCGGAAGTTGGTATGGGCAAATAAACCACGTGAGAACTGCGTGTTGGGTAGTATGTCTGCGAATAAATTTCGGTGACGTACTTGTTGTGAACCAGACATACCGTTTCCAGAATAAATACGGATGGTAGGGTAAGAAGTTTTTTAGCTTTAAACACTGGTTTACAGCTTTCAGAGGGTCTCATTCCGTACACATACCTAACAGCCCTCTTCTGCAATACAAAAATAGTGGTGAAGAGGTAATTACTGCATGATCCCCAAAAACATATGCCATACCTTAGATGAGTCTCGACAAGGGCAAAATATGTATTCCTAGCTGCAGTTTCGTTCAACTCCACAGACACGACTCTTACAGCATAGCATCCTTTAGATATTTTCTTGGATATATATTTAATATGATCTTCAAACTTTAGGAGATTATCAATATGTAGCCCAAGGAATTTGCTTGAATCTAGTTCATTTACAAAGGTATCAACTATAGAAACTCCTTTCAAGTTACATTTGAATGTTAATATATTAGTTTTAGAAATGTTAAGAACTAGATAGTTAGCATTACACCATTCTTTAATTTTAATTAGGTCATCGTTAATCTTTAATGTCAATCGCTCACTATTGCTGTCATGTCAAAGAATTGTGGTGTCGTCTGCGAACATGGTGAATCTTCCCTGAATGTTAATGCTCGATAGATCATTAACGTAAATCAAAAATAAAAGCGGGCCCAATACAGATCCTTGAGGGACACCTGAGTTCATACAACGTGGAAGTGATTCACTGTTGTTAAGTAGCACTGTTTGAGAGCGTTCTTTAAGGTAAGAGCCGAGCCATTCTAAAGATTTGCCGCGGAAACCATACAGCTGAAGCTTAGCAAGAAGAATTCTATGATCAACACAATCAAAGGCCTTCGCAATATCGCAGAAAACAGCCGCTGCAACATCCCCCTCATTAATCCTCAGATACAGAGTCTCAATAAAGCCAAAGATCGCATCACCAGTATTCATGGAAGAACGAAACCCGAATTGGCAGCTGGAAAGTATATTATGTCTATTAATAAAACTGATAACGTGCTTATAAACCAATTTCTCAACTACCTTGCCCAGAGTCGGAAGTAACAAAATGGGTCTGAAATTGGACGGATCACCATTGCCACCACCCTTAAACAGATGTATTACTCTGGCAAGCTTCAAACAAGAAGGAAAAATGCCCGATAAAAATGAGGAGTTAATAGCTTCAGCAAACGCAGAAAATGCGAAATCAGGGAGATTTAACAATATGTTAATAGATATGTCATCATACCCAGAGGTTTTTTTATTATTGACTTCGAAGCAGATTCGCTTAACCTCTACTACATCTGTCGGCTCAAAGTAAAAAGACTCAAGAACATTCACGTGTCTGAGATACTGTAGTGCATCTCTCGGTATGATGTTTGACGCTTTCATCCTAGAAGCAACAGAGACATAATAGTCATTGAGTTGGTCAGACTTTAAACTTGTAAGGGTGGTTTCGACGTTTCTTCCACTTAACTCGCCCACAATGGCCCAGTATTCCCTTTGTTTATTGTTAGCACTAGCACTGCGAATATCATAGTAGGATTTTTTAGCTAACTTAATAGTTTTCCTATATATAGAACGATATTTACTAAAGTGTCGCATGAATACCCTAGAATTAATAAAATATTTTCTCAGGTAATGAAGGCAGCGCATGTTACGGGCTGACATTTTTAATCCTTGGGTAAACCAGTGTTTTTTGCTCTTTTTCTTTATGTGAACCAAAGGAAAAGATTTGTTAAAAGTGTTATACAAAATTTTGTGAAAATGCTCGAGGGGATCGTGAGACATGAGAATGTTGTTCCAATTTGCTTGAAGACACAGTTCAGACTTCCTAAAATGATTCTCATTATATAGCCTACCCTTACGCTTTAGTGTTCTGTTATTTTTTAGGTTTATCTTAACCTTACTGATAATGGTTTCATGATCAGATAACCCTGCGCTCCAAACTTTCACTACTTAAATTTGAGCATACATAGTCAATCAACGAAGATGAATTAGCAGTAATGCGGGTTGGCTCGTCGACATGCATTTTCATATTAAATGACAGAAGTAAATTGTACAAAGACAATGTGTTGACATTATCTTTATCCATAAAATTGATATTAAAATCGCCAGATAAAATAATAGTGGCATGTGCAGGAAAACGTAAAAGTAAAGTCTCTTGTTTCAATTCCTTGCTTGTGTCTCGCCACAATTTAAGCTGAGTGGCTTCCTCCTTTTGTCTGTCATTAAAATTAGCTATCTCCTTCAACAGCAATACGTTACGCTGATTTAAGCTTTTCAGTTGATCGGACAGCTTTTGTTCCGCTTCGGAAACTTCATCCTCGACCGCTCGGCTATTACGTTTTAAACGTTCAATATGATTTTCCCGGTTCTCCAATTCCTTACTCTGTTCCGCCAATTTCTTTTCAAACCCACTCACTGACCATTTCTTCTTTATTCTGGGACTCTATTTGACATTCGGAAGAACAAAATATTCTATGCCCTCCCAGTTTCACAATATCACTTGATCTCTCCATACAGCTTGGATGAAATACAGCAAAGTAAAAGATGCAGCAGTAATTAGTAAAATTCTTATTCTTACAACATTTAAACGAACTGATCATTGTAAATGTTTAATTTAGCGGTGAAAAACGTTAAGTTACCGTGGCGCACACAAATAGTCCTTAATTGTGGGTCTTGCAAAAAACCACTCGGTTTGGGAAAGAAATATTAACTTATTTCTTTCAGTAAACACATACAAATTTGTTTGCAATTTTTTGCTATTTTTAACTATTGTTGTCTATTGTTCTGCATAAAATACTAAATAACCACGATTTTTAATTAAGTACAAGAGAACCAGTTATCACAGATTGTGAATTATATATCAATACACAACTCTTGAAAAAATTGGAAATTTAACTTTAAAAAAAACACGGCAGAAAACTCAAAAATAGCAGAGCAATTTTTATACGTTGTTGTTGTCTATTCAACTCATGCAAATTCAATAGTTCCCGAGATATGGCCGGTGGCCACACTTACTGAAACATCTTGTATAATATTGAAATCTAGCTATATAAGTAATTAAAATAATCTTTGTTACTCTAAATGTGTTTTTTTATTAAAAACAAAATCATATATGAACCCTAGTCTGAACCATCAAATTTTCTTCTTTAGCTACTTTCGTATAACAAGGGGTGCAAAAAAACCCTAAAATAGGTTGACATAATTGCTTACGAAAGTGTCAAAAAATATATTTTGACACTAACACATAAATGTCAAATTTAAACCTTCCCGCTCTCTACTCTTTCAAGTAAATCGAAAAAATCTTCTGTGAAAAAGTCAGTGCAGCCATAATATCCCTAGATTTCTATGACCGCCTGTTGGGAAAAAAGAAAGCGACTGGCTATTGCAAATTTTTATTTTTCTTGAACCAGTCCACCAACAAAACACGTTTTCATTTAATTGGTGCAGACCAACTATTTTCATTTTGAAGAACAATTCTATAATCATACCCAGATTATTTGGTGCAGGCCGCGTATAACCGCCACGTCAAGGTTAAAGTTGGCTGGCGAGGAATTTGCCGACCTTTCGCATCTCATATGGGTTTATCTGGGGCGTGACCGCAATAAGCATATTCCGTCATCTCCTCAGGTTAATTTTCAATACTCTATGTAGGCCAGAGAATCTTTTTTTACTGATGGGCTTTGAGCGTCTGACCTTTGTGAATAAATCTCTATCTACTGAGATCAACGAATATGCTTAGTTTGCCGTTAATTCGCCTATTTAAATATACGCAGCATAAAATTAAAATTATTACACCATATGCGGACAATATGGGTTAGCTCTTACTTCAGTCTTGGGTAACTTACTTAAGAGAGGACTTGTACAAAAAGTAAAACGAATTATATACCCTGTGATACGACAAATTAGTTATAGCCCTGGAGCGTTCAATTTTCTTCGGACTTATGCACTGTGACGTATAGGGGTTTGTACAGAACTATCGGTTCCCTAAAACATACAAACATTGGTTAGTTTGGATTAGTTTTCTTGATAAAGGTTGGTACATAATTTCAAACAGTAAATGCATATTTCATACTTTCATATAGGGGTATTACTTATAGATGTGGGTAAATGAGTATATGCCACTTTTCGGCATCGCAGTAGCAAGTGTAATTTTTTAATGATATAGGATATAGGGAAATTTGATATGGAAAGGTTGTTGCAACTTAAAAACTTCATCCAAATACGAAATTTGAGTTAATACTTATTATAGATAAACCATTAAGTTTGAATATTAGCCCCGACACCAAACAAAATCTTATCATTTAAACGTAATACCAGAGTATAACAAACCCCGAACGCGCAATACGACCAGAACTTCCCGAATACGCTAAGAGCGCCGCAGCACACGAACTGCGCAACCTAATTCCGGCGAAAGCGGGGTAAGTGGCAATGCGCAAAATATGATATCTAATCTTTCAAATGTAGTAGCTAAAATCAACTCTCTCGTAAATGTTTCCGAATTGTTCTTTGCGTTAGATGAATTTAGCAGCATGCTAGAAGCATGCAACAATGACAAGGCAAAGATCTTACAAGGAACAATTCAATTCTTTTCTGTAGAGATTTATAAATACAATATATAAATGGCTTCCCAATGTCCTCGTTTAATATTGTTTCTTGGAACTGTAATGGTATTCGAAATAAGCTTGGCGAATTTAAGCATTTTATGTACGCGTCCCAATTCCAGATTGTTTTCTTGCTCGAAACTCGAATAAATCGAGATTACAAAATCAAAGTGCGAAACTATACAGTAGAGCGCTTTGATAGGCCTGCAGGAAACGGGGGAGGTGTGATCTGCCTAGTACATAAGTCACTCAGATACAAAAGGAAAACACGGATTAGATCCGTCATTGAATACGTGAGCATCGAGCTCGACGGTGGCTTATGTGTTAGCGGCGGGTACGCACCTCCAGACCTGCGCATCACGCAAGCCGACCTGCTCGAATTTTTGCAACCAGGTAAACGCTCCATACTGATTGGAGATTTTAACGCTAAGCACGTCGCATTCGGCGATGGGTATACTAACCATAAAGGCCGTGTTGTACGCACTTTAATAGAAGACAATTTGGAAGTCCAATACCTTAGAACTCGTGACCCTACACACTACAGAGGACGCCTAGTTCCTTCATACTTGGACGTGGCATTTGCTCGAGGAATGGCAGGCATCCAAGCGCCAAAAGTCATTAATGATCTTAACTCGGATCATCTTCCAATCAGATTGAGTCTAACGCGAGTTAGGCGGCCGGAAGCCTATGAAATGGAAGTCATTTCATATAAAAATCTAGATTGGAGGGTGTTCCGAGGGAGATTAAACGCCGCCACAGTCATTCCGAGACAAATTGATTCCGTCCATGATTTGGAGAACGAAGTGAACTCAATTACCAGAAACATCCAGCGCGTCAGAGACGAACTATGTCCGAAAATCCGGAAAAGGCCGTTTACGGAAACTCTTCCTGATGAAATCCTATCCTTAATTAGATTCCGGCACCGAATTCGGCGCAGGTGGCAAAGGAACAGAGCAGTAAATGATCGGATTAGGACGAATGCACTTACTGACCAAATTAAGAGGGACATCCGAACTCACAGGGATGCGACATCACAGGGATGCGACATGAATTAGTTTCGTGAATGGCTCTCTGTGGAAGCTCTCGAGACAGGTGCGCAGGGGTCCAACTGAGATCCCCGCGATTCGCCACCAGGGCGAGAATTTACTGAATGATCAGGCAAAGGTTGAGGCCTTTGCGGACTTTCTCGATGGAATACATGGAGATACCGGATACCGTGCCGTTGCACGCCCATATCAGGGACCGGGTAACGCCGTTTTTAAACCACCCGTATCCAATTCCGCCCCCTGTGATTAGGAAACTTCTAGTCACTCCAACCGAGATACGCCATGTTCTCAGCCGCCTGCCAAATAATAAGGCGCCGGGACCTGACACTTTTCCTAACCTACTCCTCAAAAACCTACCCAAGAAAACCCTGGTACATCTAATGCATATTGTAAACGCTATTCTGCGCCTGCAACACTTTCTCAGCTCTTGGAAGATCGCGCGAATAGTGCTGTTCCCCAAGCCCGGGAAGGACGCCAAACTCACGAGCTCCTACAGGCCAATTTCTTGACTCAACACGATGAGCAAGCTCACTGAAAAGCTCATGCTGTCCAGGATTAACAAGGCCGCTCTGAACCTCCGTGTTTTACCGGAGGAACAGTTCGGCTTCCGCAGCGGGCATAGCACAAGTATGCTCGCTGCAAAAATAGCGTCCGACAGATACGAGGGGTTCAATGAACGGCATTCCACTGCCTTGTTGCTCCTGGACATAGAGCGCGCGTTCGACCGGGTATGGCGTAACGGCCTATATTACAAACTTTTCATCACGCACGAATTCCCGCTGCATTTGGCAGCGTTAGTTGCGTCTTACCTGGCCGGGCGCTCCTTTTCAGTGCGCATCAATAATGCTAACTCATCCTTGAGGCCGATCCGAGCTGGCGTCCCGCAGGGAACAGTGCTATCACCGCAGCTATTCAGATATTATATAGCAGATCTTCCCTCCCATCCTAACACATCCCTGGCATTCTATGCTGACAATACAGCCCTATACTCCAAATCCTTTAGCGCACAGGAGGCGGCGAATAATGTCAGTGCCCATATGGCACAAATATCTGAATTTTATTCAAATTGGAAAATTCGATTAAACACATGGAAAACAGAGCTACACACGAAAATTTACGAACACCGTTATGCACCCGATCGTAATACATAATACTCCCATCCTCCCTAAACCAAAAGTCAAATGCCTAGGAATCATGTTTGATAAGAGGCTAACGTTCTGCGACCATATTGCTTATATTAAAAGCAAAAATCTCATTGTATGGGATACACTGAAGCCTCTTATCAGACATGGTTCTTTCCTAAGTCCCGGAAATAAAGTCACTCTTTACAGGGCAATCACCAGGCCCTTTTTGATGTATGGTGCACCGGTTTGGTGTTCTGTCTCTGATTCGCAAATGAAGAAGTTACAAATCCTTCAAAACCGCCACCTTAGGGCAGCTTTTTCGGCGGATCGCTATACCAGGACGAGCGACCTGCACGGGTGGGCGCGTATAGATTACGTAAATGAACATGTGGATAAGCTCGCGTGTAGGTTCTATAACTATGGTATCCGCGGCTCGTCGAAAACGGCAAACATCGCAAATGCTAGGTTTAACCCAGAATATAGAGCCAAACACTAACCCAAACTAACCCATACATCGAAAAAGTACAATTTTCTTCCTTGAACCTAGACCTCCTTAGACACACCTATCCCTAATCCCCTAAAAACTTCCTTAACACACCCTCAGCCACCCCTGCTGCTTTGCGGTAAAACGCTGGGTAGCAGGAGCACATAAATTGCACCGCGACAACCACCTTGACTGGCGCTCCTAGCCCAGGGCGGGCCCCGCCAATCTGGTTCGTTAGAACATGGTGGGCGGGGCTTGCTAAGGGACCGGACAATCATTTATATACAGCCAGCTCGGCAGACTGCCGCAGTCAAGTAACTGCGAACCGTCTCTGCGCTCCTATGCTCCGGCAGAGGCAGAATAGCCAAGCATCGTCAAATTTCGGTTACTATTGTAATCTACTCCTCACCAAGACTATCTATTATTAGGTAGTCTATTACTTGTGTATGAATGTATGATTGTGTGTGTGTGTGTGTTTCTTAGTAAACCAAACAACCGTGACATGGGGTTTTCAGTATGTTTTCCCCATATTTACCTTCTCTCATCTTCCATCCCTTTTCAACACTAGCCAACTAAATCTATTGCCATCTGTATTGTAATTCATACTTATAACACTCTTGAAAGGTAAAGCCTAAGAAAGATTAGATGTCAGAGCGCATTGCCACCTGCCTACATGTTTACGAATCCGGGCGATCAATCTGCCCAGGTTTTCGCTTGCGTGTGCTGCGGGGTTGTAAAAGCATCTGTTTGAGATGCAGGCGACCTCGTTTGTAAACACGATTAGCTGTTATGTAGATTGTAAACGTAGGCTTAAGGTGACCATGTATTAAAATGTCCATAATAAATCTATAATTAAAAG
>JAEQML010068936.1:0-17879 GCA_016904865.1 Pissodes strobi | reverse complement strand
AAATTCAAAACACGCGCCAGTATTATTTCGCGCGGTTAAATCTTATTCCCCTGACACGTTGTTAGAGAGAAAAAAAAACAATTAAATTATAATTAAAAAATTCAAAACACGCGCCAGTATTATTTCGCGCGGTTAAATCTTATTATTGGTCAATAAAACTAACATAATTCAAAAAATTTTATTTACAATATAAGGCAATTTTTAAATTACGCGCGTTCAAGCTACGTCCATTGCTGTATACAGATCGCCCTCTGGCAGCAGTCGTTCGAAGCAGCAAGCTGGTGAACTCAAGCCATCTACGTCGAGGAAGACAGAGGCGCCATCTAGGGATCTAGGTTCATACCTGAAACAAACGAAAAAATTGTTAACTACGTTTTTAAAACCTGCTAATTTTTGGCGAAGGTATAAGGATATACGTTCATATCTAGAAAAGATAAATATATATATAAGTATATGGAATAGGAAAGAAAAAAAAAGCTATCTCAGGAAACAATATGTCTCAGTAAGGCAAAATAACAAATGGCTAAGAACCCATACCCACTACGAAACAGGATACCCAGTGATAATACACCGATAGAAGAAAGATCAATATTCCAGCCAACAAGGCTAAGTCTGCAGAGGACTCCGCCGACATCACCCCTACCAAACTTGGAAACAATCACAAAAATCCAGATAGATTCTACCTTAATAGATTTAAGGCCATCTACGGTAGGAATTTCAAATAGCACAAAAATCAGCCAAGAGGACTGCAAATCGAGGAAAGAGGAAAGTAGCGACAGTGAAGAGAGTACAGATAACGAAAGCCGGCCTACATCACCACAATCTATTTTAGGAAATATAGAAAGAAAGATGGCAAACACCACAATTGTAGACGCAATGGCGACGGCAAAGAAAGCAAGCTTACCGCAATTTATAAACCCGCCTACATTTAATCCTTGTCAAAATAGAGCTAGCGAGTTCCTGAGAGGATACGAAAGGACAGCTATAGCAAACGGTTGGGACGAGGGCTTAAAAATAGCATACCTGGGAACATTCCTAGACGGCGCAGCAAATCTTTGGTTCTATGAATACACTTCAAAGAACCCTAACAAAGACTGGAACGAGCTGTGCGAAGACTTCAAAAAAGAGTTTGAAGATAAAAGCTATGAGAATACGTTAAAAAAGAGGTTAGAACAACGGAAACAAAGCCCAAATGAGACTGTCGTAAACTACATGTACGAACTTCGTGTACTGTACCACGACTATAAAACACAGTTGGATATGGAAGAGTTTACACACATATTCAATGAAGGGTTAACAGAGGAGAACAAATACCACTACTACTGGCTAACTAATGCGCCAAATTATCCCCCGGGAACATGGGAGGAGATGAAAGAAATTTGCAGAACCATTGATAAGGCGCCAAAAAAGGTCGTGCATACGGATATACAACCAAGACCGCAAAGACCACAATTTTATCAGCCTCAAAACACCTATAGACCGGTATTTTTTCAGCAACATGGCAGAAGCAGGCCACCATTTGGACAACAAGCCACATTCAGACAACCACTCTTCCAACCAAGAAACACAGTCAGACCTCCATTCGCAACCAATACAAGGCCACAAAACTACTACCAAGGATACCAGCAACAGAACCAAAATAAAAACAATACACAACAATACTCATATCAAAATAGGCAAAGAAATGCCAATAACAACCCCATATGCTATACCTGTGGAAAAGCAGGACACTTTGCTGCAACATGCAAGAGTCAAGGGTACCCAAACGGGGGCAGGTGGCAGAAGTAACCCCAGTCACCTGGAGCACGGGGAGAAACGACATGTCAGGAGTATTAAGCATCACAATTGTCTTAAATAATAAACCAGTAAAAGCAATCATTGACACAGGGTCACAAAATAATATAATACAAGAAAAATGGGCACCAAAAATTAAACGTAAAAACAGTAATACCATTTTACTAACGGCAGGAAGCCACAAAATACCAGTATTAGGGGAAATAAACACTCCAATACAAATACAAGGTAGCCAGACATTTAAAGACAACATATTGGCAAAAATAATATCAGCAGCTCCATATCCAGTTATCTTAGGAATGGATTTCTTAGTAAAAAACCAGGCATTAATCGATATAAAAGAAAAAGCATTAATTTTAAATAATAAATATAAAATTCCACTACAACAGGAATCAGGAATAAAAAATCAAATATCTGGCATAGTAATAAATAGGAATGATGATAGAAGCAGGAATACCTACAAAAAAATACGAGAAATAAAGACTGACATAACAATCAGTCCTGACGTATATAACAAGTCCTTCAACAAATTTCAAGCATTCATGACAGCACATGAACTGATAGAACAAAGCAAAATAGAACATATCATAACAGAAAAAGAACAAGATATATATAACTTACCAAAAAATATAGCCTTAGTCTATGGCATAACAACAGCCTTTGTAACACACAGAACAGTACAAAAACAACTTAAAAAGGTATTCCCAAAGATAAAAAATAGACCGAAAGCTAAATTAGGCAGCACAACAATGATACAAAATAAGGATAAAACAGCATTTTTTTTACACATCAGGAATATATATAAAGAAAAGCCAAAACTTGAGAAACTATATGAAAGTTTATCCAAACTATATAAACAATTAAACATGAAACATGTAAAAACACTTGCAATAACACGTAAAGGATGGAAATTAGATTCGTCAGATTGGGATTTATTAAAGAAAATGATCTATGACATTTTTAAGAAAGGCCAGATAAAAGTTCTAATATGCAAGCCAGGATTGCGAAACGAATATGTCACAGATGACTCGGAGCCAATTTTAAACATAAATGTAGAATATAACGCCAAATGTTGCAAATTAGGGTTAGCAAAAGATTACGTCATACAGAAAGACAAAGTGGAAACACTGGAAATACAAACGATGGGTCAATTAAAAGAGGGATCAACAGTCTGGAGTTGCAGATACAACTCAGACTGGCTTGCATCGAAACGATTAACCATTCAATCACATATGTATACAGATGGCGAAAAAATGTTTATAAAAGTAGGTGCACGATCGAATGAACCAGTAAAATTATATAAAGGATCAACCTTGGCATTATTGGAAGAAACAGAGCCCAATATGGAACCTACTTTAAGTTTAAACCTTAAGGAAAAAAGCCTGGAGAATGATGAAATAGTAACCTTGCAAGATCACAACTTACAAAACATTTCTCATAAAGAGACAAAAAAGGCATTAGAGGACCTATTATCAGAATATAATGACGTATTTGCAAAATCAGCAAAATACATGGGAAAAACTAACCTTACAAAACACGTCATAGACATTGGAGACGCGAAGCCAATAAAAAGCCGACCATACCGAGTGTCGCAAAAAGAAAGAAAAATCATTGATGAACAGATAAACGAAATGCTAGAAAGCAACGTCATACGACCATGCCATTCCCCCTGGGCGAGCCCTGTAGTATTAGTCAAGAAAAAGGATGGAAAAACAAGGTTCTGTTGCGATTATAGGAAAATTAATCAATGTACAAAGAAATCAAACTGGCCTCTACCGCAAATAGATGATATTCTAACATATTTAGGAGATGCGAAATACTTCAGCACCCTGGATATGTTCTCAGGGTATTGGCAAGTCCCAATAGAAGAGGAATCTAAACAATACACGGCATTTGTGGCACAAGGGCACGGCTCATATGAATTCAATGTACTAAGTTTTGGTTTATGCAACGCTCCGGCCACGTTCCAAGAACTGGCAGATAAGGTATTTTGGGACATGAAATGGAAGGAAGTTTTAATTTATCTAGATGACATTATTATTTTTTCACGCACAGTAGAAGAACATATAGAAAAACTCAGAAAAGTGTTTGAACGGCTGCGACAAGCCAACCTAACATTGAAACCAAAAAAGTGTGAGTACCTCAAAAAACAAATACGAATTCTGGGATTTAAAGTCAGTGAGGAGGGCATTCTCCCAGATGATGACAAAATAATCTGTGTTCTCAAAACCCAAAAAAGTTAAGGACGTGCAAAGCTTCTTAGGATTATGTAATTTCTATAGAAAATTTATACAAAATTTTTCTACTATCGCACGTCCTCTACACGAGTTAACAAGAAAGGCAACCAAATTCATATGGGGAACACAGCAAGAGGAAGCATTTCAAAACTTAAAAGATAAACTTATATCAGCTCCAGTACTACATCACTTTAATCCAGAAAAAGGAACGATCCTACGAACTGACGCATCAACGAACGGAATTGGGGCCATTCTACTGCAAGAAGATGAAACCAAAACGGCACATCCAGTGGCTTACATAAGCCGAAGTTTATCAAATTGCGAGAAAAATTATTCTATAAGTGAGCTAGAGTTATTAGGTGTGGTTTGGTCAATAGGATACTTAAGGCATCTGATATATGGACAACCAATAAAAATCGTCTCTGATCATCATGCACTCTGCTGGTTGCACTCAATAAAAGAGAGCAATCGACGTTTAGCCAGGTGGGCACTGAAATTAGCAGAGTACGATTATACGGTAGAATACAAGAACGGCAAGGCACACAAAGACGCCGATTGTATGTCTCGAAATCCAGTATTTCCAGCAGAACAACAAAACGAAAACGATCTGGATGAACTACCAACATTCGCCCTCAAAACGGAAGAGTTAAACGAGTTACAGGAAAAAGATCCAGAAATTAAGCAACTCAAGCAAGCCATACTAAGCCCAGATGATGGCAATATAAATATAGCAACCCGACGCAGATCAAAAAACTTTAGAATAATAGACAACACTCTATACAAAGTAAACTCTAGCTCAAAAGGCCTACAAAACCTCCTGGTAGTACCTAAAAGTATGAGAGAAGAGATAATGTGGGAGTTGCACGCGTCACCCACCTGCGGTCATTTAGGACTTACAAAAACGCTGGACAAAATAAAAAACAGATTTTTCTGGACAGGAATGCTTAAAGATATTGAGAAATACATAAAAGGTTGTCCAGATTGCCAGGCCAGGAAAGGACAGCAGTATAGAAAAACACCAGGCTTATTACAACCAATTCAAGTAGGCCTAATATTTGATAAACTGGGAATCGACCTGCTAGGTCCATTTCGAAGAAGCAACCAAGGAAAGACTATGATAGTCGTAGCAACGGATTATGCTTCAAGATACGCCATCACAGCCGCACTGCCTAATGGAAAGGCCGGCCCAGTAGCTAAGTTTTTGTTAGAAAAAGTGTTTCTAATGCATGGGATTCCAAGAACATTATTAAGCGATAGGGGTAAAACTTTTCAGTCGGACCTAGTAAGAGAAATAGGACGAATAATGGGAGTAAGAAGTCAATTTACCACAGCTTACCACCCATGCTGCAATGGCCTAACCGAAAGGCTAAACAAAACCATTGCAGACATGCTTTCTTTATATTGCAATACTCAGCAAACAGATTGGTGTAGTTATATCCCATTCATAACATTTGCATATAATACAGCTATACAGGATACAACAAAATTTAGTCCATTCATGCTAACCTTTGCAAGGGAACCTACACTTCCAGTAGAGGCAGTTTTAACAAATAATGAGACAGAAACAGACACTTTACAAATCAGGGAAAAGGCGCTAGCAATAAGGGCAATAGCAGCAGAAAATATAAAGAAGAGTCAGGAAAAAAATAAAGTACGATTTGACGACAGACACAGAGATCTACAGTTCCAAGTAGGAGACAAAGTAAAAATATTTATCCCTATAAGAAAAGTGGGACGTAGCGAAAAACTATTGTTAAGGTGGTTTGGGCCATATAAAATATTGAGAAAAATGGGGGAAGTAAACTATGAAGTAGAAAAAATTGGAGGAAGGAAAAAGGTTACAGACACTGTTCACGTCAGTAGAATGTTGCCGTATCATGACCCATGGACTGAGACAGCTCCTATCTGTAACGACGATGTCGAGGAAGGAAGCAACAGTGAAGAAGAGGATACGGACAACGTAACGTCTACACAATTATGTATGCAGAAAGAGGACAGTGAAACCAACGACTTCGAAAAAAGGGTATTAGCTCTAATAGGTGGAGATAGGCCTCAATTGTAATATAAAGTCCAAGAGCACGTAGGAAATTATTTATATAAGACATTTAGGAGGTTAGGGAGGTATATAGATATATAGAAATAGACAATATACATAGAAGAATTGGCATAGTATAAATGCATAGGAGAACTAGAATAAGTGGTATTAAAATGTAAACTATATGTGAGAAAACTAGTATGCAAAATAAATAAGAGAAACAAATGTGAAGATATATATATATATATATATATATAGTAGAGTGCAAGTAAATGGATCTAAAGTATTTTCCGACCTAAAAGAAACTGCAACGACGAATTGTCTAAGAAAGAACGTCTCAGTAAAGCTTTTAGGCAGCGGAAAGTTGAGCATAAGGACTGAAATAGCTAGACTAACGATAAGGAAGTTCAGCACAAATTTTGGTACCGCAGAAGCTCATTTGAAATATTTACATAAAGAAAAAAATGTTTATGTAAATCGAGAAGAATAAAGAAGAAGAAAGAAATGTCTATAAGGAGTATAGAAGAAGCATACATAAGTGGAAGAAATAGAGAAGATGTTTATGAGATAAGAGGCATACATAAGCAAAGGTTTTGTATTTAAATCATAAATAAGGTGAAATAATTGGAGAATTAATAAGGAAGTTTTATGGAGAAGCATAAAAAGTTGAAACAATTGAGAAAATATATAAAGATGTATATATAATATGAGTTTAAAAATAAAGCATACATATACAAGGAAGTAGTGATGCTAATAAATTAAGTATAAATAGTATAAAGTAAAGATGAAGTAAAGAATAAGGAAGTAGTAAAACTAATGAATTAATTATAAATAAAGGGAGATAGAATAGAGTGCCTACAGATTAGGTAAATAATAAGGAAACCTAAAATCGAGGAATGTAAAATAAAGAAATTAGTAATAAAAGTATATATATATATGGGTGTATAGAGAAACAATATAAATATATCAGAAAAAAGAATTAAATATCTTGTAAAAAACATAGCAATTTACCAAGTTACCAGATCCTTGCGAGCTTGGTTCAATCATCTCAGAAGAGGCATCGCAGTCCCTCGAGTACTCCGAACAGTGGAATAGCTGTCCTGGTATACACCCGAAGCATTCAAGTTTTTCAAGAAACCAGACCTAAAAAACAGAGAAATGCTTAAGGCAAAATAATAAAAAAAAGGCTTAGCAAAGGGCAATACAATTGCAAACAATATCTAAATAGTGGAAGGTATATATAGTCGGACGTAATTTGAACAGCAGCAGCGAGACACTTGATATCTGACAAAAAAAAATAATACTAATAAAATAAAATTAATATTAAGCAATGGAAATTAACCAAAACTTATTGAAGCCAGTAGGTCACAAGGACTCGTAGAGTTCTTAGTCCATACTTCTGTAAAACAGTACATTATGGTAATAATATCAATAGTAATAAATTTCCACACAATTTCTTCCATTAGCAGTAACACAGGTCACCTACAGAGTGAAATGAATAAAATAAAATTTCTATAAAACTTTCTTCCATAAAATGTAGTACAATGCCAAATGGGTCTGCAACGCTAACCTCACCCCTCTACTCTTACTCAGTAAGGAATTCTCGATGTTCTACCAATCATTTGCATTACATAACAATCCGCAGTAAATATGTATATAGTTATGGAAAGAAGGGATAGATAAAAAGGCAAAACTAATGTATAAGATAGTAAACCTATGTAACCTAAACTAATGTATAGGATAGTATAAAAGTAAAACTTACCAAACTGATCCATAAGATTATGTTACATTAGCTACAAACTAGTGTAATTCCAGAGGTAGAAATATCACCACACGATAGCGTC
This sequence comes from Pissodes strobi, assembly GCA_016904865.1. NCBI lineage: Eukaryota > Metazoa > Arthropoda > Insecta > Coleoptera > Curculionidae > Pissodes > Pissodes strobi. Next base: position 9,969 of record JAEQML010068936.1, on the reverse strand, counting down.
CGAGGGATCCATACCATCCACGTACAACTTCCCAGAGCAAGACAACGCAGATGCTTCCACGTCCTTCAAAGTCAAATGCCTAAAAGATGGAAATAATAATAAAAGACTGAAGTATATGAAAGAAAAATCAGTAGCAGTAGATACCGAAGTAGATATCTAATAAACAGCTGGAATATATAACATTGATAAATTTTTCTTGTCAATAGTCAAGCCCAACATGGAATACATGGCCAATAAGGGTCACTTACCCTGACCACACCTTTTTCTAACCTCAAACCCAGTCACGCGAAATGTTTCCAAGAAATTCAAACTCATGCTCATGCATCCAACACCCTTGGATTAGAGTTTTTATATGCTCTTGCATTTATTCTCATTTTCAAACAGGACAAAGATAATGATTATAAGAAATAAAACGCTTACCTCTCGTTTCGACGTATCTGCCAATATTCTTATATCAGGCAACTTCCTGGTCACATTGAAAAAACGGCATTTCAGAAGCATAAAACCGACCATAAGGTGCAAAAATCGAACACAACTCATCGCCATTGCATCAATTTAACAAATTTTAATATAATTTATTTGATCTAGGCGATCCACCAAGCAACAAACTCCACTGTCATCGAAGAAAGAAACCGCAGTCACAGCAATTTTATTCAGAGGTCACGGCGACGACAAATTGACAGGGGTACCAGTCAAAGGAAATAAAAACGAAGAAAGCACCAGAACTTCTGGGCGAATACTCGTTCAAGTAGAGATGGGGCAGACATATCGATACTCAACAAGGGACACGAAGCAAAGATGGATACTTTCTCAGCAGTATTCAAAGGGCGCCATCTAGCCACCAAGAAGTGAGGGACAAGCCAGAAGAAAGAAAATATTGTAGCGTAAAGTATAAGATACCTTTTATTTATTAATGTTATAATGTTACATATTAGAGTAATTGACTGTACGATATTTCGTGGAACTAAAATCTGTAAATTGTGTACAGATAAACATTTTTAAATATAAACATGGTCAGCAAGCATAAATAAGTCGATTGAGAGACGATAAAAAGTCAGCCGATTTTTGTATAAGTCAACGAGTATTGCAGAGTCTAGTAAACTGCTATAATTAAAGACATAAAATGCAGCGAGTAAACATTAGTCTCGTAAACAGGACCGTAATTTAATATTAGATGTACAAAATAATTTAACATGATTAATAATTTTTTTATAATTACCTGCAATAGTGGTACTCTAGTTAAATAATAGAGAGCAGGACGGTATTTATGCAAGTTAATAGGAGTCTATATTTAATAGGAGACTATAACTAAATAATATAAAGACAGCTAGTATGATTCTAGAAAGACATGTCATGTAAACTATTTTGTAGAATTGTAAATATTACTGAGACGATTTATAAAATGATGATATTATGATTATGATAAAGATCAACTTTCATGGGGTGGACGCATCCTATGCAGGCTGATTTACTCAATACAAGCAAGCTATCATTGCAATACAAGTATCAGGATTTTATAAGGAGTCGATAAATTGTGTCTAAACGCGGATTGACAAATAGGCGTCTATTAGCCAGTCCACGGTAAAGAATAGACATTTCAAATATGCAAAATACTTAGGGTGGAATTCTACATACCACTTGTTCGCTAAACAATCTAGAATTAGAATTATATGCTTCCTAAGAAAATTTATAGATATATTTCCTTTTTGTTACATGTACCGAGCACCAGTGGATGTCCATACTAGTCTCTCCAGCAGGCTCTTACTTATGATACCCTCAAAACAGTTTAATGGTATGTCAATGTTAAGACATATAGACTGCAGTGGAGGCTAGAGGGAGTTACTAAGGATCAGCCTGGATCCAGAAAGTAACAAGACCACTGATGGATATTTTTTATGTTCTATAAATTATAATATCACATAGTATTATGCGGCAAGTTTTTTCGAATTCAGGTCTTTCTTTTTTGAGCTATAGCGGTCGCATTAATGTTGGGGACCAACATTTAGAGGGCGGGGGAATGTGTAATCTACTAAAATGCATAAGCTATTAAACAAATATCACCCTGTGGAAAGTTTGAACTTGAACTTGGAGATTGTTATATAAACATTAAAGGCAAACTATAAACAACGCGAGCAATCAACGGGAGCGACTTTGAACCTTATGAATGCAATGATCATCACTTTGTTTTATATAAATACGCTACCGAACCCTCAGTTCGGCAGACTTAGTCTCACCTCCAGCTCCCAAGGTTAGTCATTTGACGACTGCCTCCTGGGTTCTATCCGCTCCTAGAGTTAGTCATACGACTGCTTTAGGTTCCACTCCTTTCCTACCAAACCTGGTACCGGTTAGCCACTTGACGACTGCTAGGGCCAGGGGTTGCACAACCTCCATAGTAAAGTCTTGACAAGAAGTTTGTCAGAGTGTTGAGAAAGACAAGTGTCTAAATAGTCAGTTAAAAAGTTTAGTGAAAGCTCTTAGTGCTCTTAAATAAAACCCAGCTCTTAAGAAAAACTATAAATTATAAGACAGTAAACAAAGACCTATCAACAGTACCTCAACTCGAGAAAACATGCGCACCGTAGTAATCGGGTATAATAGAATCTCATTTTCTCTGACCAATAATTGTTGTTAAAGTTTTATCGTTAATACATTGTTATTGTTATGAACTAAACGTGCTTACTTTATCATCTCTTCTTACCCCACGTGACGCGATCCCGGTCTACCTCAGTTACCCCCCCGGCACGCTAAACAAGGCGTGTCCTCACGAGTAGAACATTCGGTGGTAGATTAAAGGAAGCATTGAGACCCCGTCATTGTACTAATCGCGACGAGGCCCTTCTCTAAGAAGTTATTCTTTAAATAAACGCGCTACCCCTAAAGATACTCGTGACAGTACCTTAAAGTCATACATTTGGAGTTTCAATGCCCAGCGGCCTAAACGTCCAGTGGGATCTTTTAAATTTAAGAGCCATTTTAAGCTATAGTGGTCAGTTATGACTGTAAATGGTATACCCTCTATATACGGGCGTAACTTCTGAATAGCCCAAACCAATGCTAACATCTCTCTTTCAGTCGTGGTGTACAATCTTTCTTGTTTGGTCAAGGATCGGCTGAGGTAACAAATCACCTTTTCTCCCTTCTCGTCCGGCTGTGTCAACACTGCTCCAATTCCATATCCTGACGCATCGGTCTGGATAACAAACTCCTTACTATAATCCGGACAGCTCAAAATTGGGGCCGCTACCAACAATTCCTTAATTTTTCTAAAGGCCACCTCACATTCGTCTGTCCAACTAAACTTCTTATTTTTCCTAGTAAGCGCCGTGATTGGGGCGATGATGGAGGAAAATTCTGGGACAAATCTCCGATACCAAGAGAAGCTTCCAACTACTCTCCGAACTTCCGTTGCCGTCTTCGGTCTATCTAGCTCTAACATAGCTCTAACCTTATCGGGATCCACATGAAGACCACGCCTATCTACCACATATCCTAAATATTTCATTTCGGGTCTGCAAAACTGACATTTCTCCCAACTTACGGTTATTCCTGCTTCACGGAGTCGTTTGAAAACCTCTTCCAATATCTTCAAATGATCTTCAAATGACTGGGATATTATTACCACGTCGTCCAAATATACAAAAACCGACGGTGCCAAGTCTGTTAGGATTTGGTCTATGAGTCGCTGCCAGGTAGCAGGTGCGTTATGTAGGCCGAATGGCATTCGTCGAAACTGAAACAACCCTCTGTGACAAATAAATGCAGTTAATGGTCTGGACGCTTCATCAATTGGGACCTGCCAATATGCACTCTTTATATCCAGGCTAGACAAGTATTTTGCGTCCTTGAGCTTATCCAAAGTCTCAGACACCAAAGGCAGCGGATAACTATCACGCTCCGTCACAGAGTTAAGCTTTCTGTAGTCTACGCAAAACCTAACCTTATCGGTGTTCTTCTTCTTCACTACCACCACAGGGGACGCCCAGGGACTGCTAGAAGGTTCCACAATACCCAACTTAAGCATTTCATCAATCTCATCTTCGATACACTTCTGCAATATGGGTGACACCCTATAACTTCGTTGTCTGATTGGTTCCGATTTAGTAATAATTTTGTGTTTGACAAGACTAGTGCAACCGATCTCTGTGCCCATCAGTTCTTTGTGCCTTGCTACAAGGTCGTCTAACCGAACCTTTTCTTCATTGGTCAGGACAGTCTGAAGCTCCTTACCCTCCAGACAGCCTAGGAACTCTGCATCATTTGCAAAGTGCCACTCATTGTGCCTTAAATCGGGTACGATGCCGATAGATATCCAAAAATCAAAACCAAGGATCAATGAGTGTGACACATCCGGCAGAACCGATACCTCAATAATCCTAACTCGATCCCTAACGCGTATTGGTATCTCAACAGTTCCTATGCTCTTCGTGCGCTGTCCAGTAGCAACCGTGCAGCAAGTCTTCTTGTCTTTATTCAAAGGCAAATTCAGCTTCTTCAGTATATTCCATCCTTTACGTCCAACAAACGTCTTCGAAGCTCCAGAGTCAAGTAAACCTAAAAATTTATATCCAAGGATGTCAACTTCTAAGTATGGTCGTTCATCATTCTGTGCATGGTCGAGAATAAAGTCTAGAATGAGTCTGTAGTCGGAGGACTGCTTCGACCGACTCTTAGGCCGACTACCTAAGAGGGTCGTCTTCCGTTTCCCGAATTACAGGTAGGGCAATTCCTCTTTGTAAAGCCTTCTTTCCTACATCCATAGCAATATATGGTCTTCCTCTGCTCTGCACATCCTATAGCTCTGTGTCCGGGTTTCCGACATTTAAAGCAGATTATCTCCCGAGATTGTCCAGAGGCTCCACTTGGCCCGGGGTTTGAGATATGAATCTCATCCACACATTCTTCCAAACCTATATAAGCCAGGTCAGGTTCTAGAGTCTGTCCTCTCCTGGGAGGTGGTGTATAGTCTCCACTCTGCATTCTCGTCTCTATTCTCTTACATAGTGTCTTCAACTGGGACAAACTTGTAATCTCGAGCGCTCCTAATTGAGATCTATATACTGGTGCAATGTTCCGAAGCAAAATCGTTAGTTTGGCGTCTTCCGAGATTGGACACTGTAGACGTTGAAAATATCTCGACATGATCGCCATGTAAGTACCTATGGTTTCATCTGAGCCTTGGGTTCTTCGCTTAATCTCTTCAAGTAACCGTTCCGCATAAAAAGCAGGTTGATATTCTTCCTTAAACCTTACAACCAACTCATCCCAAGTCTGTGTATCTGTTCTGCAGTCCTGATAAAATTCATAGGCTCTTCCTTCAAACAAGTCAATTCCAGACTCCAACAAAATATCTTTGCCCACGTTTCTGGCACGACGTAACTCTTCCACTCTTTCGAAAAATGCTGTGACCGACATTCCTTTCCTATCACCATTAAATTTTATATTCCACTTATGAGGCAATATTGGTTTAATTCCAGGCGGCAAGTATGACGGGGATGGAGTACTACTCATAATAGGCGTCGGAGGAGCTACAACTGGAGGACTAGGCAGTGGGGAAAGTCGTCCCGCAGACAAGAGATTCACCGGCTGTTGTGTAGTTCCTTGGAGTACACAAAGATTCGGGGGAATCGGCTTAGTTTTTCCATCGGCCAGAGCAGCCTTGTTGTTAAGTTGATCAATCATGGTCAGTGCTTGGGCTACCAGTACTCCACGTATGTGAGTTTCTTCAAGAGTGTTGCAAGACATATTGTCTATCCTACCCAACACATGATTCAACTTACTTTGCCATTTCAAAAATGTTCCACTCTTAGTTGTATCAGAAAATGAGTCGATAACTAACACTAAGCCATCTAATTTAGATGCGACTGCTGCTGCATCCTCTTGGAATGAAAATGGATATGCTGGATAATGCAGACTCTCACCAGATTTCTCCATTTGCTTTGCTAATGCCAGCCGACTCCTCATTTCGTCCACGGTACCAATAGCTATGCCTCTCCATGTCAGCTCATAGATCAGCTCATCCTTGTCCAACCGATTAATTTCAATTCTTCGCGACATTTTGTGTCACCACTTCCGAATGTCCTATTATGAATCAAACTATACACAATCCACCAATCTTAAAGTACAACTGTACACTATAACAACACTAAGTACCACTATATATTCACTTCAATCCACAAAATATATTCACAGTCACTGTACTTACACCTGCAATTCCAACCTCTACACTAATAAGCAAAAGTCACGATCACTCGGGTTTCAATCAGTATATATATATAAATATATTATGACAAATCTAGATATATCAGAGTAAGTAATGATTTAGAAAATAAAGCTCAACACTAGTCAAACCTTAAATTAAGCAAAAAGCAAAAAAAATAAAAATCTTTCTAATTTTTAGGGAAAATGGCAACAATGCAAGGCCCGACAATAATTAACAATGGCCCCACAATACTCAACAAAGCCCCAAATTTATCAAAGGCCCCACAATTATCAACAATGGCCCCCCAATAATCAAGAAGGCCCCACAATAATCAACAAATGCAAGGCCCCACGTTGGGCGCCAAAAATAATGTAACGCTCAGTTCCCAAACAAATACAAACCTAATTTACATAAATATACAAGTTTACAATAATCTCCAACTTCACAAAAATCTCCAAGTTCACAATCGGTGGTACAGCCTTTAGTGCAGGAACAATGGCGGCCCCCAGCTTTTAGACAGTGGAGAAGGGTCGTGGTGAGTTATAATGCCTGAGCGCCACGCGGTTAACTTATCGCCATGCCCTGATGCTGGATCTTCAGTGAGATTCGACCAATAACCACGAATTGCTCTCCTCCCCGCTGTAACCTATTGAAAAACTTGGAAGGGGAAACAAAAAGAAATATCACCCCAATTAAACAAAAATAACAAGTATATATTCCGTATTGGTGACTATACTTTTGAATTAAATAAGAAAAATAATTGCTACAAGAAGAATGTCTTGTATATGTAGCTATGACAATTAATATATAAATGTTTGCTAAAGATGGAATATTAAAAGTAACGGTTTAATGTTAAATAGTACTTTATGTTATAACTACGGCGCCCTATAAATGCGAATACGTGATCACGTGTCGTTTACATGCCCTTGATTGGTGCCTATACGGTACAAAAATATGATAACTTCTTCTACTTCGACACTCTAAATAACTCTAATCAAAAAGCAAGAAGTTAACGTGCTATTTCAAATGTACTAGATTCATGTAAGTAAAATATTCACCTATTAAATAGTAACAGTACCAGATGATTACGCGTCGATACGCTATGCTTATATGCGAACAGTTTCAAAAATATTTATATTATACGACGCTGAAAAGAAGTAAAACACGCGAACAAGACACGCTGAAATGAATTAATAACACGCCAAAACTATCCGGATTAGCTGGATAATCCAGTATACATATGCTAACTATTGAGAATAATTCGTTACTCCCAAATAACTTGAAGGTAACTATATTTTAAATCAAGTCATACCATCAATACTTTCATTAAGCAAATTCATCCGAAAATTTAATTTAATTCGCCCTAAATCACCAATCAAATAAAACACAATAATAAAATGAAATAAAATAAAAGTCCCAAAATACACTATATAAAATCCTAAATTAAGACTTATCTGATACGTTATCAAGCCAACAGTGAGTTCATCCAGGATCTAGGTGTTCGTCTAATCACTGGAGCGTCAAGGTCGAGGAGACACACTCCGTATGCGTTGACTCTTGAATCAGACAGCGAGACACGCAGTCAATTGATGGATACTCCGAAACCACGTATTGTTGGCGGAGTCTCAGTATGCAGTCTCGAAACCCAGGTAGGAAACCGGAACGTAAGAGGACAATGGAACCAATAATCCAAAAATAAAATTCCAAAAAGCCGGAAAAACAGAACAGGAAACAGGAACAGGAAAATCCAAGAATTGAAACAGAAAACCCCTGAAACAAATAGGGCAAATTAGCACGGTGATCAAGCCAAAATATGAAGGAAACAGGTACGGAACCTCAACAAATAACAGATCAAAACAATATCTGTATCAAATTTACTCAAACAACATACCTTTAGATGTTAAACGGGGTTCAAGTATGTGGCAGCTCTCGAAAGTCAAATCCCCAAACGTGGGTGCAGGTGGTCGAATCTACAAATCTTCCTTCATCTACAATCATCCATCAGACGAGAAACCATCGACGACCACAATCCTGCTCAAGGGCTTCGTTGAATACTCCCCTAACTAGGGCACTGTATATTTCACACTAAATATCAGTATCTCAACGAAAATTCCCAATTTCGAGAGCTCGGCACTGAAACCTACTGGTTCCTTCAAGATCACATAAAGACTAAATTGGCTTGCTCCGAAATGACGAGGCTAGCAGAATTAACATCGCGCCGGTCCAACATACTATGTTGCCAACAGCGTCCCCATTTGTGACAAAGAACTAGAAAGTTATGATGTCATACTACCGGATTCGCCAAAACAAGCGCTAAAGCGACTCATTATCGAAATGATTTAAATCAATTAGAATCTTTTATATGCTTGGTGGGAATATATAACACACCCGTTATGCGGCAGTCTAAAATTACAATCAACACGCGCCACTAATAGCATTATGCCAAATAAGGCATTAACTTGGCAACCGTGTCGACCGTGAAGGCCACGCGCTTGTCTAGAAAGCTGTCACTTATACCGCCAAAATTATCCCCCACAGATTATGTGAAACATAGACCAATTTCCTTCGCGTCGCTAGAATCTACTCCGAGCTGAAATATTATCGAACTTTAATAATGGAGAGTTCGTGTAATACTGCGTCAATATGCGAGCGTAGAGGGCTAAAAATTGATACTATCCAGTATAATCAGCAAATTCAAGCGTATGATAGCTAAATCCTACAATAAATGCAACGCGAATTAGAGTGGTTCTCGAGTCGATATCGACGGAGGGATCCGATGCGCTTTCCACCGGTCGTGTAGTCTATGGTTTAAAACCGGAGTGACATGACACACTTCTAACAAACGTCAATGAAATGAAAATATTCCGCAATCACCTAAGCAAAACAATATATTATCAAGTATAAATCAATGAGAAAATTACCACAGAATGACCATCAAGTGTACAAAAAGTAAGTTATAATTACAGTGTTAGATCTCCCTAAATAACCTTAAAATATAACTCGGCATGCATTATAGTCCAAACTCCAATTACTCGGCTAATCTGTAAACAATCTATCACTATTGTTTTATTTTAGACACAACCCTCCAAGAAGGCGAAAATATATTCTTGATTCCAAAATACTTCGAATCAGCAATTAAAAACCATAATTAACAAGGCCGAATACAGTGGATGGTGATCAAGGTGTATTATCGAACTGAAATAATGAAAACAAGCCAACTGATTAGAAGAAGGGTTTCTTTCTCCATTTAGAAAGACAGCATAATAGGACAAAACCAAGGGGAAAATACCAATATACAACGAAGCTTTGTGGTTCCAGCTGCAACAATATATCGTGTGTGTAAAGTTAATTCGTTCAAAAGAAAGCATGTGCATTTGATATATTATAAAGACATAAATATGAAATATTTGCTTTAGAATACCTAGTTTAATGTTGGGTTCCATGCTTTTCCAATACTAGCCCTATTGTGGTAATTATCTAATTTTTGTAGTGTATTTTAATAAATAATATGATGTTTGATTATTTTCCCTCCAGAAATAGATCAATTTTAATCGACTCTGGTCGACTTCGTAAATTTTTATTTTGATCCTTCGCCATTCCGTCAGAAACCAGGTTTTTGTATAATATGTAATCGTAGCCTGTTACAGGTAAAGATAATAAACCCACCTTTATAAATGCGGTAAGAAAATAAGTTTTAGATATAACGTTATCTACCCCATATATAACAAACTACATACCAACTGGCATGTCTCGGACATTCACTCAGT